>PITA01017379.1:8764-43614 GCA_004023965.1 Spilogale gracilis | reverse complement strand
TTTTTTTTTTTTTTTTTTTTTTTTTTTTTTTTTTTTTAATTTCCTTCATGGCATCCTTCAGCTCCAGAATTTCCGTTTGGTTCTTTTTTATGATCTCTGTCTCTTTTGTATTGTTTTCCTAATGTTGTTGAATTGCCTTTGCATACACTCTTGTAGCTTACTGAGCTCTCTTGAGATCGCAATTGTGAATTCTTTGTCAGGCACATTGCAGGTTTCTACTCTTGGTGGTCAGGTTCTGAAAAATTATTGTGCCCCTTTGGTGGTGTCCTATTTCCTTTATTTCTCATGTTTCTTGAAGTCATGTGTTGGCTTTGCATTTGAAGGAGTCATCTCCTCTAGTCCTTGCTAACTGGTTCTTCAGTGCATCCAGTCTTGGATTATTTTGCACCAGCGGTGTTTTGGAACACTTTGCTCGATTCCCAGACTTCCACAAAGACAGTCTCACTTGTGGATGATGGTCAGAATTGGTGTTCATTGTCAGGGCAGGCGGTATAAAACTCTTATTTGTGCCATTTTGTCCCTGTATCACTTTGTGGATCGATACTACTAATTTGGAGAATGAAAAAATTCTTCAGTTGTGGTTAACAGTTATATTGTTGGGGTGCAGGGGGATTTTGGAATTGAGTGATATTTCCAGATTGAAGGCTGTGAACTATAGGATTCCTCAGGCAGGTAAAACCATTTCCAGTTAAAAAAATGTAACGTGAGGGGCACCTGGGTGGCTCAATTGGTTAAACAACTGCCTTTGGCTCAGGTTATGATCCCAGCAACCCGGGATCGAGCCCCGCACCGGGCTCCCTGCTCGGCGGGAAGCCTGCTTCTCCCTCTCTCACTCCCCCTGCTGTGTTCCCTCTCTCGCTGTGTTTCTCTTCTTCAAAAAAATAAATAATCTTAAAAAAAAAAAAAAAAAAGAATGTGAATGCTTTTCTGGCATGGCTTTAAAACTCTTGAGAGAATAGTTCCCAGCATGCGGTCCATGCACCACCGTGGGGATCACGAGAATAGGCTCCAGTACAGCTCACCTTGCATTGCACCTCAGAGGTAGCCACCGAATTCTCTTTGTTTAAGAAGAAAAAAAGCCCTACTAACTTATAGGCTGGTGGTCAGTGGACTTCTTGCTAATCGAAGTGAAAACTCATTTGACACTGAAGGAAAAGCAATCACCTTTACTCATATATTCATTCTGCAAATATTTGCTGAGGACTTTCTGCGTGCTGGGCTCCACGGATTCCACAGAAAGGAAGGATCCTGGGTGACTCAGTCGTTAAGCACCTGCCTTCGGCTGGGGTCATGACCCCAGAGTCCTGGGATCGAGTCCCTCCTCGGTCTCCATGCTCAGCAGGGAGCCTGCTTTTCCCTCTCCCTCTGCCTGCCTCTCTGCCTACTTGTGATCACGCTCTCTCTGTCAAATAAGTAAATCTTAAGAAAAAATAAGAAAGAATAAGGCTTCAGTGGGGTGCCTGGGTGGCTCAGTCGGTTAAGCATCTGACTTCAACTTGGGTCACGATCTTGGGTTTCTGGGATCGAGCCCTGCACTGGGCTCTGCACTGGGCAGGGAGTCTGCTCCTCCCTCTCCCTCTCCCACTGTTCCTCTTCCCCACTTGTATGCGAATGCCACCCTCCCCCCACAGATAAATAGAATCCTTAAGGAAAAAAAAGAAGGCCCAGGTTTTTTGTGCTCACTGCACTCATTTCTCTTAGGTCTGTACCTGGGAATGGAATTGCTGGCCAGAGGATAGGTGTGTGTTTAACCTCATGGGAGACTTCTGAGCAGTTCTGCAAGGTGGCTGTGCCCCTAATCTCCCACTAGCACTGCCTGATGTTCCCCAAATTCTTGCTCTTCTGTATTTAGAGAACCTTGTTCCGCCCCTGCTGGGTCAGGCAGTCATGTTCTCTCTCTCTCTCTCTCGCTCTCTCTCTAGGTGCTCAGGAGATTTCCAAGCAAAATGCTGATTTGGTGAGTCTTCCTGTGACTTGGGGCCAGCTACCTTGGCTTTCGGCTCTTCTGCTCTGTATGTCCTGGGTCCTTCCCTCTGCAGCTATGTCGGGAGCCCAGGGAACTGAGCCCAGCTGGAGGGGGGGTCCCGGTCCCCCTACAGCTCCCTGACACTGGCACAGCTCTTCCTGGAGCCGACTGTCCAAGCCTCCCTGCTCCTCTCTTGTCTGTGAAGTCCGGGGGTCAGACCTCATGTGAGGCGGCCGTCAGAATCGGCTGTGGGACCGAGTCACTCCCTCTCATTCACAGCATTTGTCGTGTGACTCCTGCTGGCTGGTCCGGAGCTCCATGCCGGGATCCTGGGAGCAGACCCTCTGTGTTTCTAGTCCTTATGCTAGACCATCAGCCTAGCAGAGGCTAGTTACACAAATAAATAACCTCAATCTAAATCGTGTTAAGGACTGTGACAAAAGAACAGGCTGCTGTGAGAGAGGGTTCCAGGGGAGCCAGGGAGCCTGACTGGGAAGTGGTGTCTGTGCTCTGAGGGTGGGCTGGGCCACCGCCCAGGTCTGCTGCCAGAACCGCCCACACGGTGTTTAGGGGCTCCCCTGGATGGATAATCTCTCAGGTCCTTTTGGGGCGAATGCCTCTGGATGTTGGATTTCTAAGCTGAGCGCTGCTGTGGGAGCTGGTCTCGCCCAGGTTAGCGCTCTGTGTGTCCTACCATGCGCCACACCCGTCTGGCTTGCAGTCTGTGTGCTTTTGCCCCAGAATGCCGGGTGTAGATGCTGCTGCCCCATCAGAGAGAAGGAAGACCTGCTCTTCTGTCTCCTCTCTCCAGACTGCCAGCTGCATGCATGAAAACTGGGAGCTCGCCTTGTCTCCTGCGGGGTGCAGCGTGCCCCCAGGTGACATCGGTCCCTGTGCTTGGGCAGGCATACGCCCTGGACGCGGACCCCTGCGGCCACTGCCTCATCATCAACAACGTGAACTTCTGCCCTGAGTCCAGGCTCACGGCCCGCACGGGCTCCAACATCGACTGTGAGAAGCTGCGGCGACGCTTCCACTCGCTGCGTTTCACGGTGGAGGTGAAGTGCGACTTGACGGCCAAGGTAGGGTCCGGAGAGAGGTGGGGCCGGGTCGGGGCAGGGTCCTGCGACCCTCCCATGGATGGCCAGCGACTCCCCAAGAGGAGCCCTGAGGACTGAATCACCAGCAGAGGCAGCGTGGCTCGGGGAGGTCGGTCCCAGGTTGGGTCGCAAATTCCAGGTGACCTGATTGCAGATGGGCCCTCCCGTGCGTCCCCTGAGCTTTAGCTTCCTCGTCCAGACTGGAGGAAGAGGGGCCTCACCTCCTCGGGTCACGGTGAGGAGTGAATGAGCTGTGCCCGAGCACAGCACCTCATCCCCAGGAACGGTGGCTCTTGTGACTGTCATTACTGCAGTGTTGGCCCCGGAAGCAGGGGAGGTGCGCTGCCCAGGCGGGCCCAGCGTGGGGACCCGATCCGTCCGTGCGGTGCCTCATCTGCCTCCTTCTCTCCTAGCAAATGGTCCAGGCTTTGGTGGAGCTGGCGCGGCGGGACCACAGTGCCCTGGACTGCTGCGTGGTGGTCGTCCTGTCTCATGGCTGTCAGGTAGAGGTGCCGGCTCCCTGGGCAGCGGCCCCGAGATGCTGAACTGAGAGGTTGTGACAGAACCCCGTCCCTTCTTGGGTCCTAGCTTTGTGGGAAGAGCCGTGGGGAAGAGCCCTGTCTTCCTGGCCCTCTGAGGAGTTGGATGCTTCTCCTAGAGTGAGGGGGTTGTGTTCTGGGAGAAGCCATCTGGGAGAGGGAGTGAGGAGGTTCTGCTCACCAGAGCTCCTACCCTGGATTTCATTCAGAGCCGGGCACAGCACTCAGGATCTCCCAGCTGCTCGGCATTGTCCCAGGCCCTTTGCTGCTGGCTGGGTGTCAGGACACTGGGTCCCAGTCTGGGCTTGGCCACTAATGTGCTGGGTCATTGTGGCCCAGCCCCTCCCACTGCCTTGGTTCCTCATCTTTTCATGTAAGGGTTGCACAGATCAGAAGGAGGCCTGTAGTCCCGTTGTGGGTTGCATAATACTTTCAAAACTGGCGACTTTCTCACAGAAATCAGGATTTTCCAGCTTCTCTTAAAAAACCACCATGATATGGCCTTACTGGCGCATATCCTCACAGAGCGAAACTCTGGCCTGTAGCTGGGCAGGGACTGCCCGCTTTTCATTCGTGGTATGACCCCTGGACTGACAGCATAGGCTTCACCGGGAACTTGTAAGAAATTCAGACTCTCAGGCCTTGCCCCAGACCTCTTCATGGAGAGCCTGGGCCCCATATGCAGGAAGTCTGAGAAGAACAGAGCAGTGGTTCTCCGTGCTTAGCTGTATCGGACGCTCCTGAAAGACCATATTGCTGGTCCCCACCACCCGGGTTTCGGAGTTTGGTCTGCGGGGAGCCCAGGAATCAACAAGCCATGCAGGTTCTGTGGTGATGCTGTTGCTAGTGGTCCAGCGACCACACTTTGAGAACCACTGATCTCGAAAAAGCTGGCCAGCACTCTCCAGTTAGGCTGTTTTAGGCACGGGAGTCCGAGACCTCTGGAATAGAGATTGCCTAGGGCCCATCCAGAACCAACCTCAGTCTAAGTCAGGCTTGTGCCCCTGGCTGGAACCTTTTAAATGTTTGGCCCCACAAAGCCTCCGAAAAGTGTGTTGGATGCCGACCTCAGCTTCTTGGTTTTGTAACCAGGATTCTTGCTCTCCTAGGCCAGCCACCGCCAGTTCCCAGGGGCTGTTTATGGCACGGATGGATGCCCTGTGTCCATCGAGAAAATTGTGAACATCTTCAATGGAGCCGGCTGCCCCAGCTTGGGAGGGAAGCCCAAGCTCTTCTTTATCCAGGCCTGTGGTGGGGGTAAGCAGGTCCTCAGTCTCCCTGCTGATGACTCTAGTGGGAGGATCTGCCCCTGCCTCCTCTCTCCAGCCCCTCCCGATGCCCAAGGGGTCTGTCCGGGCAGTCAGAGGGGCCCAAACATGGCCCCTTTGCTCAAACAGCAACACCTGCCTCTGTGTAGAGTAGGCTTCCTCTTTGTCTAGCCTGTTGAGGTTAGAGCCTTCCAGCTCATAGTGTAGGAGCCTCTGGGACTTCTGCTCTGGCAGCTTTAAATCCAGAGACTTGGCAATGACGAAGCAGAGGAGAGAAGAGAAACCTCTTTCATTTTCTTTATCATTCCCCTGACCTGCCTCAACTTTCTACTGTCCCAGAGAAAGGGAGGCCAGAGCTAAATTACTAGAATTCCCAAGGGCCCAGGTACTGGAGATTTCAGTAATATTGTGTGTATGTATATACATAAACACACACACACACACACACACACACACACACACACACACACATATTTTTAAGAGCGCACAAGTGGGGGTTGGGAGGTACAGAGGAAGAGGGAGAGAGAATCCAAGCGGGTTTCACACTCAGTGCGGAGCCTAATGCAGGGTTCATTCCCAGGACCCTGAGATCATAACCTCTAGAATATTCTTTTTCTAAAAAAATTAATTAATTTATTTTAGAGAGAGAGCACACGCATGTGGTGGGGAATAGGGAGGGACAGAGAGAGAGGGAGACAAAACAGACTTCCTGCTGAGTGGGGCGCAAGGCGGGGCTCGATCCCAGGACCCTGAGATCATGACCTGAACTGACACCCAAGAACTGGGCACTTGCTTAGCCAGCTGAGCCTCCCAGGTGCCCCAGCAGCATATTCTTCTGAATGTGTTCATCTGTCCCATATTTTTCCACGTTGGCGGGGGTCAGCGAGGCGGCTTGGGTTGTCTAGGAGAGCAGGCTCTGGTCACGTGACATCCGGTAAGTGTTATCAAGTATCTGCGGTATACCCCGGCTGTGTGTTAGGTGCTGGGGATACAGGATAGAGAGGGTCTCTGCCCCTGGAATTTATGATTTGCCTGGAATCGTATCAGGTCAGTGTCATGATCCATGCCCGTAGCTTGACCACGAGTGACTGGGAACACCAGGTTCAGTCTTGGTGGTTACTTACTTCCTGTACAGCCGTGGGCCAGTTAATCTCTAGAAGTCCTGGCAAATGGGAATGATAACAGAACCCACCTCCTAGCGTCGCTATGAAATACCTCACATATTACAGCACTTAACACAGTGCCTGGTTCCCTCTTATAGCTGCAGACCCAGACTCTCCCCATGCCCTGACCCCCTGAGGACCCCAGGTCACATAGGGGCCCCCTGCCCCCCGTTCCCAGCACAGTTACCTCGGAGTTGTGGTAGGAGGAAGGTGGAAAGGCTGCTGCTCTTGGGGTTGTAGAAATCTACCCCAGCTCATCGTTTTTCTTATGATCCCAGATGTAGTGAGGTGTTGTTCTGACTCTGAAGCAAATGATTCTTCTTTCTTGTGTTAAGAGAATGAAAGATGAAGTGGGCCAGGGAAGCATGGATGAAGGCTGAGCTGGGACACCAGCTTGCTGGGAAAGTTACAGTTAGCTGGTCTTCCGGTTCATTGTCTGTTCTCAACAGCAGGAGGGTCTTTGCGGGGTCACTCTCTGGACTCCTTAGCAGACCCACAAGGTCTCCTGCAGCCTCTGTTCTTCCCTCACAGCACGTTGTCCTTGTACCGAGATGGCCTCACCCCCTGGTCAGCTCTCCCGGGACAGGGCCAGGCCCGTCCGCCCTTCGGCCAGGTCCCCCCAGCCTGGCACAAAGCTCACAAGATGATTGCATCTTCTGCGGGTTCCAATTATTTGATTTTGAAATACAACCATATAAAAATTACTGTGAGCAAAATTTTAAATAATAGAGATCCCTTTCACTAAACCAATAAACAAAACACCCCAACTCCATGGGAGCAGCAAGATTTCACAGCTGGAATGCAGAGATTACGATGCTGCCGTTGGAACTGTGGTCCCCACTGTGCCCCAGGCGGCCGTCCACCTTGTGTGTGACGCGGTGGCCACGTGGGGGCGGTTAGGGCGGCGGAGAGCAGAACTGCTGACCCGCCCGCACTCCACCCACAATCGGGGTCCACGAGCCTCCGGGGGTCCTCTCGTTTACAGGCATCTGAACATCCTCCCTGGATTTTGGTGGCTCTTGGGTTGCTTTTGCAAAATCCACTGTTGTTACAATTTCAAACAGTTTTAAAACAAGTCACGTGCCCCTTCTACCCCCAAGGCAGAGACACGGGCCTCGAAGTGGGTAGTGCTGGTGTGGCCCATTGGTGAGGAAGTAGTGTCACACGGCATGACCCAGCCCTGGAGTCCGAGCTGTGCGTTGTGGGGGCGCCCCTCTTCAGACTTCTGGGGCTCATGCTGAGGAGGCAGGAGGAAGCACAGTGTGCTCTGTGGTCGTGGCTTTTCCGTGCTGAAAGTGCAGCTCTTCCTCCCGCTCTGTGTTTATTCTCATGGGGAAGTGGTCTGCCTTACAGGGGTTTTGAGTTGGAGAATCTCTTCAAGAACACAGCCAGGCATAAGATACGTAGTCCGTGGGTGAGGCCTTCCCCTCAAAGTTGTCGAATGAGGGGCATGTGAATGGAGATGGAGTTCGCATCCCCTGACTCTCTCCCCATCTTTCTCTCGTAGTCCCTACTCAGATCCCACTCTGTCTTCTCCGCTTTCCCCAGGCAGTCCCTCTGCCCCCCTCTGTCCCCTTAGGCCATACGTACGGCTTCCCCCATCGCAGTGCCCCCGACCCCGGCCACCTACATCTCAGGTCCCGGCTGCAGTTCCATTTCAAGTCGTTCCCAGACACCCAGAGAAGATTCTGGAATCTCGGCCAAGGAAACAACCAGAAGCAGGGACCACAGGAAGCAGAGGGACAGCCTAGCTCTCACAGGTCTCAGAAGCCCTGGCTTTGCAGGCTTGGAGCCGGGGTCTCCATGGAAGAGCAACACATATAGGGCAGAATCCTGGCCCCTGAAGGTCAGCTTTGAGAATAAAGACAAAGTACCAGCTTTCTGAGTCAGATGTTTGGGGTGGTAGGTCAGTGAATATTGGGGCGATTATATGGGGTTGCCAGAGCCAGCTTTGTCCCGTCTCTGCCCTCTGCAGATGGGACACCAGCTTCCCTGGGTGAACTGTGACTTCCTTCCCTTCTTGCCGTTTCCCACCACATCCAGCCACATGAACCCGCCTGCCCTCCTGCCCAGGGTCTGCCTGACCTGCTGCTTCCCCCACCAGGGCTGTTCCCTCTCCCATCAGAGCCTGGGTCACTGTCACCTGCCCCAGAAACCATTCCCTAAGGAACCCTCTGGGCCACTGTGCCCTCTGTCTGCTTTTACTGACGCTCTTTGTACCTGCTTTCTCTCTGGGGCAGCCCATTGTGCCCTGCACTGATTCCCTGGAGCTCATCCTGGGAGACTTCGCCCTGTGTCACCACCCCGATGGCTGCGGTAGAGCAGAGTGTGGCCGGAGTCCCGCCCTCACCCCTTTGGTTTCCAGGTCTGCCACAACTTTGGGGAGAATGTGGATTTTGAAACCGAAAAGACAGAAAATGTGAGTGCAGAAATCATCCAGGATTTTTTTTTTAAAGATTTTATTTATTTGACAGAGAGAGATCACAAATAGGCAGAGAGGCAGGCAGAGAAAGAGGAGGAAGCAGGCTCCCCGCTAAGCAGAGAGATCATGACCTGAGCCAAAAGCAGAGGCTTTAACCCACTGAGCCACCCAGGCGCCTAATCATCCAGGATCTTGCGAGCCTGACACAGCGGTCTCGTTTCTGCCTCTTGCCGGTATATGGTGGCCCGTGGGTATAGTCTGCTTTTTCTTATCCTGCATTAGCCCTTGAGGATTTCTTCACATCGCCATGGTTCTAATCACCACTAGTTCAAATGGCTTTTTAATGCCCCATTTTAGTGATTCACCCTCACTAATCCATTTCCCTAATGCTGGCCTTTGAGGTGATATCCAATTTTTGGCTCCCGTGACCACAAATGTCTTTATGTAGAGACATGTTATGTAGGTGTTGATATCACTTGAGTTATTTCCTGCGAAGTACAAGGTCTGAGGGTGGAAACATTTCCACAGATCCTGTGACATATGGTTTGCTGCCTTCTTTGATTCCCTATTAGGATCTGAGATAGCTTCACGAGTACAAGTAACATAGTAGAACAAGCAAGGAAGGGTTGATGCAAGGACAGAAGAGTAAGACCCATTCAGCAGATGTATGATGGACAGAGAGATGAGAGAGGTCTTGACGGAAACACACCAATTGTTAACAGAGCCCTGCCCTGCCCCCCCAAACAAGACCGAATAGTGCCTGGCATGTCATTGTTTTTTAATGGCATGAAGCTGATCATTTTTAACCATTTTAAAGTATACAGTTCAGTGAGAATACAGTGAGTACATGAGCACACGACCCCATGACCTAATTCTAGAACTTTCTCATTGCCCCAAACAGAAGCTTCATACCCGTCAGCACTCAGTCCCCATGCACACCTCCTCTCAGTCGCTGGCAGTGACTGGCTGGCTTGCCCATTCTGGGTCTTTCCCGTACACGGAACCAGCCACACGGCCTTCGGCATCTGGTTCTTGCACCGGGCCCGTTTCCAGTGTCCATCCACGTGCGTCAGGGGCCAGCACTTTGTTCCTCTCCAAGTCAGAATGAGATCCCCCTGGATGTGCACAGCACGTTCTGTGGATCTGTCTGTGTGTCGTGGATGGAGCTCCTCCACCATTTGCCTGCTGTGAAGACCGCTGCTGGGGATGTCGCTGTGCAAGGTTTTGTCCGAACACTGTTCTCACTTCTCTTGGGTGTTTCCTTGTAACTTGTTTTTACAGCTTTTAAAAAAATTTCTGCAGCCGCCCCCCCCAAGTTTTACCTAATGAATGTGTAAAACTTGTCAGTGAAAAGGAAAAGTTCGGGGGCTCCTGGGTGGCTCGGTCGATTAAGCATCCAGCTCTTGGTTTTGGCTCAGGTCATGATCTCAGGGTCGTGAGATCGAGCCCTGCATTGGGCTCCAAGCTCAGTGGGGAGTCTGCTCGAGATTCTCTCCATCTCCCTCTGCCCCTCCCCTGCTCGCTCATGCACATACTCTCTCTCTCAAATAAATAAATCTTAAAAAAAGAAAAAAAAAGACAAAGCTTCGGTTTCTGTTTCTTGCAGATGTTTGCTCAGCCCTTGAACCTTGGCTCCAGAGGCAATCAGGCTGGGGCAGGCCAGATGTCACCAGGAAGCAAGGAGCGGGAGCTTTGCTCTGTGTGTGTCAGTGATGAGTGCTGTGTCTCTCTTTGGTTCCTGCAGAGCAGAAAGACCATGGGTTTAAGGTGGCCTCCGCATCCCATGAAGACAGGACCCCTGGCAGTGACCCCGAGTCAGATGCTGCCCCGTTCCAGGAAGGCCCAGGTCTCTTTGACCAGCCGGACGCCGTGTCTAGTTTGCCCACACCCAGTGACATCTTCGTGTCCTACTCCACCTTCCCAGGTGAGCGCATCAGGAGAGCTCCTCCTCCTGGGTCCCCTGGTCTGACCTAGAAGCAGCTGTGTTGTGAAGGAAAGACGTGGGATCACTTCTCTGAGCCTCAGCTCGGGGCAAGGCAGGCGAGGTGCTGAGGAAGCAGAATTTAAGGGGGCACCTGCTTGGTTTTGCATGCCTCACTTGCCTCACTGTTGTCTTGATCCTGCCTCAGCCTTCTCGTCTTTAAAATGGGAATAGCAGTCGCAGTTCAGGGGCCGTCCTCGGGATTTGAGAGGTGGTTGGTGCATCACTGAGAATCATGCGTGGCACGTAGCAGGTGTGAAAGCTTTAGTCTCCTTCTTTTCTTAGTCCTTGGGTGAGGCACGTGACTCCCCAGAGCCTTGTTCTCCTTGCTGGGAAAGCAGGAATCACAACCGAAGTCCCAAGGTGGTGGGGAGGGTGAGGTAAGGTCCTGAGCGGGACAGAGCGCAGAGATGTGGGCCACTCCTGCTGGCCGTGTGGATGGGCCCAAGTCCAGAGGCGGCTCTGGCCTGCACATGGGGCTGGCTAGCGGCCCCCCAATAAAGCTCAGCCTCTCTGCTTCTGCAGGCTTTGTTTCCTGGAGGGATACCAAGAGTGGCTCGTGGTACGTGGAGACCTTGGATGGTGTTTTTGAGCAGTGGGCTCACTCTGAAGACTTACAGACCCTCCTGCTCAGGGTGAGTGTGGCCTTCCGCTGGGGAAGGAGAGGGAACGCTGCTGGGAGGGGCGTGTGTCATCCTCGGGGAGGGCGGGAGGGTCGAGCAAGGCCCCGGGCCCACACCAGAGGGTCCTTCTGCTCCTTGGCTTGCTGTGAGAGTTGGTGCTTCTCTTAATTGCGAGGCGTAACTGTTAGAGTGACAGTCTGTTGTTCAGAGGGCAACCTTCCCCAGCTCCTCTGAGATCACAGGCTGATGCTAGGGTCTCCCCTGGCAGAGCCAATCCTCAGTGTGGGGAAGGGTGATGCAGTGGCCAGAGCATGGCGTTCCGGAAGGCAAGTCATGGGATCTGCACCTTTCTCCCCACTGTGTAGTCTTCTACACTTGACCTTCAAGAACTATGATTTCTTCAGTATATTCCCTTCTCGGGAGGGCCCCCAGTGAGAGAGTGGGAAGGATGGCCTGACCGGTCCCAGCCTCTCTCCGTGGAATCCTGCTCAGAGAGCTGCTTCCTCCATGGGTCTCAGCTCACATGGTCCTCTCCTGCTTGCTCAGATGTTTTGTGTCATGAGAAGGGTCTAGAAGGGCTGGGACCATGCCTTCCTCCTGGGGAGGCTCTGGCTTTGGGCTTGGCGGAGCAGAGCCAAGGAGAAAGGAAAAGCAAGTGAAGGACTTGAGGGAGCCCCATGTGCCGTGGCTCTGGGCAGGTGACCTCAGAGGCAGCGGGGGCCGTGCAGGGTCTGGCCATCAGGGCCAAGCAGCGCACTTGGCTTCTGGGCCTGATCTCTTCTCTCAACTCTTCCTTAAGTGAACCTCCCAATCTGGTTGGAACTTCGTGAATTTTTGAAGTTTGAAATTTTGAATTTTGAGTTTTCTAAACTTACATTGGAGATACTTTTCTTTTTTTTTTTTTTTTTTTTTTTTTTTTTTTTTTTTTTTTTTTTTTTTTTTTTTTTTTTTTTTTTTTTTTTTTTTTTTTTTTTTTTTTTTTTTTTTTTTTTAAAGATTTTATTTAGTTATTTGACAGAGAGAAACACAGCGAGAGAGGGAACACAAGGAAGGGGAGTGAGAGAGGGAGAAGCAGGCTTCCCGCCGAGCAGGAAGCCCGATGCGGGGCTCGATCCCAGATCTCCGGGATCATGACCTGAGCCGAAGGCAGTTGCTTAACCAACTGAGCCACCCAGGCGCCCCGAGATACTTTTCTTTAAACACCCTCCCTCCCAACTCAAGGAGGCTGCAGGTTTTTTAAATAGTTCTTAAGCTTTTATGTGTGGACATATCTATTTACTGAAGCATAGTTGACTTATGGAGTAATGTTATGTGGGTTTCAGGCGTACAACACGGAGATTTGACCCGTCTGTATGTCATATACTTCTCACTGCTGTAAGTGTAGCCGCCCTCTGTCACCATACAAAGTTATTACAATATTATTGACGTATTCTCTACGCTGTACTCTCCATGCCTGGAAGTTTATACCTCTTAATCCCCTTGGCCTAACTTGCCCATCCCCCACCACCCTGCCCTGGAGCCTTGTCTGCAAGATAGGGAAGCAGCCTAAGCGCTCATCCTTAGGTGCGGGGATAAAGAAGACAGGGTATAGATACACAATGGAATATTACTCTGCCATGAAAAGGATGTGAACTCACCATTTATGACAACGTGGATAGAACTAGAGGATATTACGCAACGTGAAATAAGTCAGAGAAAGACAAATACAGTATGGTTTCACGCATATGGGGAATCTAAAAGATAGACCCGACAGACAGACTCCTAGACACAGAGTCCAAGCTAGCGCCGAGACAGGGCTGGGTCAGTGGCGGTTCCCCCCCGACCCGCTGCCCGGCCATCTTACTTCCACCGAGAGCGCTCACAGACTTCCCCGTGCTCATGTTTTCACAGGTCGCTAATGCTGTTTCGCAGAAAGGAATTTACAAACAGATGCCCGGTTGTTTCAATTTCCTCCGGAAAAAACTCTTTTTTAAAATGTGATGAGGGCCAGGGCCTGTCCCCCACTTGCCCTGCTTTACTGTTCACCCCAAAATCCTGCTCTGGGGCCCACAGCAGCCAAGGCCCGGTCTGTCCTACAGCTCTGACTATCCTTTAAAGGGGTTTGTGGCCTGTCGTGGGTCTGCTCTTTCCCCACTGGTGGCAGACAGGCTCTTAGCAGCTTCCACGGTGGAGACAAATGACCAGTGATGGAGGAAGAGGAGTGGAGGACTGCCAGGGACACCACAGGACTCTTCCTAGCAGCCCTTTCTCCAGCCAGTGGTTGGGGCCTGTGACCTGCTGTTGTCTCTAGAGGAAAGCTTCTCACCCTCAGTACTATTGACATTTGGGGCCAGATAATCCTCTGTTGTGGGGCCATCCTGGGCACTGTAGGGAGTTTAGTGGTGTCCCTGGTCTCTGCCCATAGGCGCCTGAGCACTTCTCTCTGAGTCGTGACAACCAAAAATGTCTTCAGACATTGCCAGGTGTTTCCCCGGTGGGACCCCACTTGAGAACCACCTATCTGTAGGAAGTTTTGGTTACAAACAAACCAGCATCTCTCTTAAATCAGCAAGTTTGGGGCTGTTGGCGTCTCAACAGCTGGAGTCTTTGATCCTAAATGAGGTTTTAAGTTACCAATTTTTCTTATGTTCCAGTATTCTTAAAAAAAAAATCTTAGGTGAATATGGACACTTTTTTCTTTCTTTCTTTCTTTTTTTTTTTTTGGCCTATTTCCCCTGTCATTTTGTTCCAGCTGTTTGTTTTTTCTTATAAAGGAGATTTTTGTTTTTTTATTTTTATTTTTATTTTTTTAAAGATTTACTTGAGAGAGAGAGCACATGTGGAGAGGGGAGGGGCAGAGGGAGAGAAAGTCCCCATCAGACTCGGCCCTGAGCACAGAGCCCAACTCCAGGCTCTATCCCACGACCTTGAGATCATGACTTGAGCCAAAACCAGGAGTCAGATGTTCAACTGACTGCATCACCCAGGTGCCCCAGATTTTTGCTCTTTTAAAGACATTTCCCCATTTCTTACTTTATTTGACCCCCGCGCCATCTCAGTAAGGTGACCGAGCTGGGAGCTGGGTCTTTGGGGCAGTGAGGTCCAAGGTCCAGGGGACACAGGTAAGGCCCTGTCCCTGAGGTCTTGTAAGCTCTCCGGACCGTGGCCAGTTTGTAACTCTCGGGGCATGGGTGTGAGGCTCGTCTGCT
Organism: Spilogale gracilis; assembly: GCA_004023965.1. Lineage (NCBI taxonomy): Eukaryota > Metazoa > Chordata > Mammalia > Carnivora > Mephitidae > Spilogale > Spilogale gracilis. The sequence goes on along the minus strand of PITA01017379.1, from coordinate 29,364 downwards.
AAGACCAAGATGGGATTCATGTGGTTCTCACCTCTGGACAATCTGGTGATGTAAGATGAGGGGACTTTCCTGTTTTACTGGGTACACACTCCTGTTTTCTAATATCCAGACAAAGACTGTTTTACTTTCTCGAATAAAAATAAACATTCAGCCGGTGTGTGCGTGTGTTGCTGTCGTTCCACGAACATTTGCTGAAAGGATGACTCTCCTTGGCCACCTGCCCCCTGTCACCTCCCTGCTCGTGCGAGGCGGGTGCTCCCGACCGCACACGGCACACCCCGGGCTGGGAGCACTGTGGGGCTTCAGCAGGGCCCTCTGCAGCTGCCGGGGCAGCCTCCCCCAGAAGACAGGTGCCTGCTCGAATGTGTCAGTCCCGGAGCCGTTAGTGGGCACGTGAGCAGGGGCCTCTGCCCAGCTGCCTCCCCAGGCTTGCCTTCCCCGTTGATCCCCTCCAACGTCTGGCCATGCTTTCGGCTGTGGCCTGCTCTCCTGCTCTGTGTTGTCTCTGTGGCTCAGAACAGCTGATGCTAGGATAAAAAAAGGACAGTTGCGCTCCCCCTCCCCCCTACCCCGAGGCTCCTGCTTTGGGTCCCCAAGGTGCTGCCAGGACTGGCTGCTCAGTGGTGACTCACACAGCAGCTGGGGCTGGAAAGGGCCCTAGGGTTTGGCTGGGGAAATGGCCCTAAGTTCACCTTCCCACCAGCCAGTCGGCCAGCGGAGGCCTCCTGTCCTGCAGTTGAATTTAGCTTTGCCCCAAGGGGAATCACGGCTCTCCCCCGGCCCCCAGTGGAGCAAACACAAACCACGGTGAATCGACAGCCACTTGTTGATTTTACGTTTTTCTCCAACAAACTTCTGGACTCTCTGGCGTCCATGCCGGCTGGAGGGCAAGGGCCCCCAGCAGACAGACCAATGAGCAGAGAGCCCGTGCACCATGATGAGACCCAGAGGCAGCCACATGCTCATGGCTGTGGTTTCACACTGGATTTTAAAACAAGAGCATCACTTTGACTCAGTTGAACAGTTCTCTGCAAAATAAACTTAAAAGGCTGAAATCACGTGCCAGTGTTCCCTTGCTTCAGGGCGCTGTCACAAACAGCATACACAACTCCCCCTTGTTCTAGACTTCTATAAATTGTGGAGGGGGTCGCGGTCTGGTTCAAGTCCATTTTATAGAAGAGTAAACCAAGGCAGTGGCAGTGCTAGGAGGTAGGTGAAAAAATGGCCCCGATCAGCATGGAGCCCTCCTTTTCCCTCCCAGCAGCCATCGCCAGACCCCATGCCCGCTCCTCCATCCCTCGGGCACCCCCCAGGCACCCCCCCAGGCCTGCCTTTCTCGTGATGTCTCCGTGTTCTGGCTGCTTCCATCTCCTGTGGACTGTATCCACGGCTGCTCCCCAGATTGGTGCCGGGTTTTGTGGGTTGCTTTTTTTTAGTACTTAATTTTTACACACAAATGTGTGTCCATTATTTACAAAAATAGGAATGGAGTTGGTGTGGAAACTTACGAGGTACTGGTTTTGAGCTCACGGGAGACCGCTCTCTGGGGGCGCGTTCATAGTAACAAGTGGGACCACCTGAGTCCTGCTTGCCTGGTCTCCCCCAGTCTAGAGCCCAAAGTCCTGCACCCTGGGCAACCACGGAGTGGTTGGGGGGCCCTTTAGAGGGAGTCGTTTGCAATCAGGAGTGGGCGGAGGTCTCAAATGATCAGGTTTTGGGCTTTGAGAAATACGTTTATAGATAAATACGTTTATAGCATTGGATGGTAGGTAGGGCCTACGTACAGAAAAAAGCAAAAATCAGATGGAATACCGTCCTAGACCTAAGGAAGCCACTCTGAGTGCCTGAGGGGTGTCCTTTGCTTTCAAGCTCTCTGGACAAGGCCACCCTCTAGGCAACTTTGACCCACAGAGATTGCGGGGGCCCAAGGAGGGGGACCCAGCTAGTGTTGCCTAGGTCAGCAGCCTCCTCCAGGGGGCTCCTGCCTAGCTCTCAGGAGGAAGGAGGGGGGATTCCCAGACCCCAGGAGGGCACCGTTCTTGCAGGGCTAAATGAGCAGGACAAGGCCCAGGAGGCTCAGGGCTTGTCTGGATCTCTCGGAATGGGGTCACTCCACGTACCTGGAGAGCCACGTGAGGACAAGACGGGAGGCTGGTGGTAGTCATTGTAGCAATGGGAAGCCCCGAAGCCGACCACGCCGTACACCTCCCCTTGGCCACCAGCCCCCTGGCAGTTGAGTGGCCTGCCGGTCCCCCCGAGGAAGGCCACGGTTCTGTCAGGAGGACCCCAGGAGCTTTTGTGGGGCCGTAGGAGGGGAAGGGCAGCCCACGAGAGCCCCGTGTTTCCCATGTGTGCAGTGAATTTATACTACTCTTCCACCCTGAGTTGTTATGTTACCCGAGGCCAGCCCGTGTGGTCACAGCTCAAGGCGACGCCATCATGGCCAGAGGCTAACAGTGGTTCTCTGGGTTTGAATGGAGCTGGCCCCTTTTTATATGCTTTATCTCATTTAACTGTGACAAGAATCCAGGAGGTAAGTATTGTGAGCATCCCTATGTCACCAGAGAGAAAAAACTGAGGCCCTCAGAGGTTGTGACTTGCCTGAGGCTGGTCAGGCAGTAAGTGAAGGAGCCCCAGGTTGGGAAAGATATTCTAGTGAGGTGAAAGAAAGCAAGCTTTCCCAGTGGCCCCCATGACCCTGTCACCATCACCTCCATTACGACTACCACCGTTCCGAATGACAGGATTCGGAGTATTGTAATTCTCCACTTGGACTTTAGTAGGCTGCTTATGATATGCTAATCCTCATAGCAAATATTTATTCCTCTTTGACTGATGGGGCATTGAAGCCGAGAGAAGTCTCACGACTTGCCCAAGACCACTGTAATGAAAAATATTGCATAATATTTTACCACATAAAAAGCATTTATTTTCACGGGGCGCCTGGGTGGCTCAGTTGGTTAAGCGACCGCTTTCGGCTCAGGTCATGATCCTGGAGACCCGGGATCGAGCCCCACATCAGGCTTCCTGCTCAGCGGGAAGCCTGCTTCTCCCTCTCTCAGTCCCTCTGTTTGTGTTCCCTCTCTCGCTGTGTTTCTCTCTGTCAAATAAATAAATAAAATCTTAAAAAAAAAAAAAAGCATTTTCACATCTCTTTGGTCAACTCCTTTAGTCTTTACCAACTGTCTTTCCATTTTACAGATGAGGTAACTGAGGCTGTAGGGTGGCTTTCCCAGGGTTCCACAGCTAGTGGCCAAGAGCTGGGACTAGAAGCCGAACATTTGGACCCTTCCCTGGCTCTTCCTGCATCTGAGGAAATATTTTCTGCCCTGGTGTTTTCTGCAGAAATGAGCAAGTGTGCTTGCTGTGCTTGTATCTTGATAAAGCTTGAGACACCTCCCCTGCTTCTTGCTTCTGTCGAGTTTCCATGTGTCTTTGTTTTTGCAGATAAGCTAGTCAAGAGGGCAATATTATTTTATTTGTATGCATGCATATGGATACACTTCTGGAAAAATCTGATGATTTTGTGATAGAAGGGCAGGTCCTCTGTTCCTTCTTGGTAGCCTACCATCATTGGATTTCTGATGGTTGGAGGGTTGGTTGGTTTTGTTTTGTTTCTTAGAGAGGTGGGGAAGGAGCAGAGGCGGAGGGAGAGAGAATCTTAAGCAGGCTCCACGCTCAGTGTGGAGCTCAACATAGGGCTCCATCTGCCAACCCTGAGATCACGACCTGAGCTGAAATCGAGTCAGGTGCTTAACTGCCTGAGCCACCCAGGCATCGCTGACTGTTGCAGTTTATGTCAAAAGGAGACTTAACACTCCGTGAGATGGGGTGGCACGTGAGACAGGTCCATTTTCGGGTTGGGCATGGGGCATCTGGTGAGGGCTCTGGGGGTCTTTGCAGAGCTCATAGAGTGAATGGTGTTTCGGATTCTGACCTTGGGCCATACAAAGGGACTTCTTTGCCTGATGCCATGTGGTCCTTATTACCCTCATTTTAAGTAGTGGCAACCACAGCAGCACACACATAGTAACTATTAGGTGCCAGGCACTGGTCTAAGGGCTTCCTGTGGATTCTCTTCTTCGATTCTCATACGTGGTTTTATAACCCCCATTTCACAGATGAGGAATCTGCATCGTGGGCAGAGGCTAAGTAGTGAGCCCACAGTTGCACAGCTAGGAAGGGGACGAGCTGGGGTTTGAACCCCGGCAGTTTGACTTCTTGTCAGTCTATGCTCTCCTGCCTCTCCCAGGCAGCCACCACTTCTCAGGCCCCCTTCTTGGACCCTCGGGGACGGTGAATGTCCAGAGAGCCCCTGACTGGATAGGGGTGATCTGGCCTCCTTTCCCTCCTGAGCCTTGGACTCCTGGTGCCCACTTACTCTGCAGCCTTCCCCAGTCTCTGGGGTAACATAGTTGTTGGGTATGAAACAGCCCAGCTGGCTCTCGTTGGTCAGGGCCAACCAGCTGGGCAGTGTCGTTCCTGGGTCGGTAAAGAGGCAGAACTCAAAGAGTTGACGATTCCTGCCCCCGTTGCACAGCTAGGAAGGGGAGGAGCTGGGGTTTGTTTCTGGTCTAGCCATAGCTGGTACCGTCGAACCTCCCTCCTCGGCCAGGCTGATGGCAAATCTTCCTTCTGCTGGGGCCACAAGAGATCAAAACCCAGGACTGCATTTTGTCCCCACTGGAGCTTGGAGCCCTGAATTCCTTCACCCCTTTCCACAGGATGCTCAGAAGTGGAGGTCTGGACAAGAGCCGCAGGGGACCCTCCTCCTGGCCCCCGTCGGTGAGGGAGGAAACCTTCTGGACAATGTAGCCCAGCCATCACCTTGTGTCTGTCACCTCACCAGAGACCCCAAGTGAGAACCGCCCTGTTGAGCCCACTCAGTTTTAAGTCATTAAGTTTGGGGGTGATTTGTTACCCAGCGATAGGTACCCAGGAGGGGGACATGGAGGATAGGACCGATAGTGAAGGTCTTTAGTGCTGATGGGCTTCTCAGTTTTTTTTTGTTTTTGTTTTTTGTTTTTGTTTGTTTGTTTTTTTAGATTTTAGTCATTTATTTGAGAGAGAGAGAAGGGTTGCACAAGCAGGGGAGCAGCAGAGGGAGTGGGAGAAGCAGGCTCCCCACTGAGGAGGGAGCCCAACACGGGGCTTGATCCTGGGATCGTGACCCGAGTCGAAGGAAGGTCGACACTTAACTGACTGAGCCACCTTCTCAGTTCTAATGCACGTTCTCAGCCACCCCTCCCATAGCATCACATCATGTAACCTCTATTCCCTCTGGGCTGCTCTGCTTGCTGCCCCAGAACCATGGTCCCTGCTGTAACCAGTCCTCCTGACCTGAAGAGCCCCCTCTCCACTCTCTGCCCCCCACCTCCTTCCCATCTCTCAAGGCCTTCCCGGACACACGCTGTGTCATCTCATAGTGTTCAATGTCTTGTCTGTGTGGGTCTCACCTCCTTGAGAAGTCCCCTTGAGGGCAGGGGCCGGCTCATGCCTTGGGGGCCCCTGTACCCTCCGTGAGCCACCATGAGCACTGGATCTCAGGGGACTGACTCCACCAAGGGATGCTGAGGGTTATGGCCTCAGGGCGTCCTCCTGCTCTCTGTGGGTCTGCGATGAGACATCTTCTGGGAGATCTGGCCAAGCAGGCTCTTTGGGCAGTCCTTCATGAGCCGCACCTTGGACAGCAAAAGAGGCTATGCATGTGGCTAAATCATGCAGATATGAAGGGGTGACTGGAGGCCACTGTAGACACGCTCTCTGGACTGGGAGAGCAGGCGTCACAGGCCCCTCTGCGTTCCGGGAAGGGGATGTGGGGAAGCAGGGAAAAGGGATGATGCTAAAAGGTATTGAAGGCCCGCTGAGATGAGTCTCTCCGCTAGGTACAGCATACCTCACTTAAGGCTCTTTTCCAGGTCTGTAACTCTGGGCAAGCTATGCCCCTTCTCTAGGTCGTGGTTTCCTCGTGTGTGAAACAGGGATATTGAGAGTACCTCTGCCTAAGTGTGTTCGTGTGTTCGAGGAGTGAGTATGCTGGTTTCCCAGCACAGTGCCTGGCGCAGGGGAAATGCTGCTTGTTTGTATGACGGACAGAGAACTCACTGGAAAGGCATCCTGAATGCAGGGTTTCTGGAGGGTTGGCAACCCCTCAACACTCCTGTCTATTCCAATGGAAGACTCAGCCAGCTGGGCACAGATGCCAAGGTCACAGGGGCATGGGAATAGAAAGGGGCATCCCTCCGAGCTGCAACGAGCTGCTCAGGTTTAAGGGTGACCTTAAGCTCACAGGGCTCGAGCCCTTGTGTGTCTCACTCAGTGCAATTTCCCAGATGCCTACAACAGGGCCTGGGACATAGTGGGTGCTCAGCAGGTATTTGCAGAATGAAGGCAAGAATAAACCCATGGCTCTGCATTTTGTTTAGTGCCATCTGTATCTCAGGATTAGCGATTACAGAGGAAGCCAGGTGGTCCAGCAAACATCCCTTGGCCCTACTATGTGCCCCTCCCTGGGTTAGGGTTAGAGATTCAGGGCTGAGTCAGGCACAGCCCAGTCCTTGCCGAGTCCTGGCGGCATCTCTTATGCGGTGATCCAGGTGCTCCGATGGGGCTTGTGCCATGACAGCGTGAAAGGGCAGGAGTGAGTGGTTGGTTCTGCCCAAATTCTCTCTTGGGCAAAGGACCTTTCCCCTTCTCCCTCTCCCTCCTTTCCCCACTTCCTGAGGCCATTCCCCATTGTCTCAATGGTTCAGATGCACCCCCAGCTCCCACACAGCTGTACTTCCACTTTTACTTCCAGCACCTGCTCCTGGGTGGGGCTTCCGTGACACTGGGGTCCCTTTCCAAGGGATTTATCTGCACTACTCCACCGATTCCCACGACAACTCTGGAGGCAGGCACTGCCATCACCCCCGTTTTACCTAAGAGGAAACTGGGGCACGGAGTGGCAAGGAAGTCACGTGGGGGCACACATAATTATTTGTATTTAAGACACCAGGCTCTAGGAGCTCAGCCCCTAACCATGACCCCGCACTGCCTCATGCCCATACTTACATCTATGAGCTCCCCATGTGCTGGCGGGGTGACCTGTGCATCTCTGTGTGTCCAGCATCCATCAGGGGCATATGGTCCGTGGGAGTGGTCAGTGAAGGTGCCAGGTGAGCACCTCGTGATATGCGCTTACCTCCCAGGGGAGGTTGGTGGGGGCCGGGAATACTTGCTGGGAGGCCTCCGAGGGCCTCTCAGATGCTAGCCATCCTCCGGCGCACATTATCCCAGGATGTCCCTGCAGGGTATTGGGGAATCTTTGAAAGTGTAGATGGTCTTGTTGGAAGAGGTCCTTGGGTGGGCAAGGCAGGAGGGACTGTGTCCTTCTCCAGCTACAGTTGTGGGGATTGTAGACATATCCCCATGTCCCCAGGTCTCAGAATGGCATTGACACAGTCAGGGAGTGCCTGGGGCGAGCAGGGCACCTGCAGGCTTAGCTGGCAGGAGGCTCAGGCGCCTCTCTCTCTCCTGGTTCCCTCCCCCACTCCCGCTCCAGGCATCTTTGGGGCTGACTCTGCCTCCGGGGGGTCAGAGCTCCTCCCCCTCTCCCCACCCCAGAAAAAGCAAAGGAGGGCAAGAGGTTGCGCTCACTGCCTCCTGCCAGAAGTGGCTCTCTCCCCCAGCCTCTCCTCTGTGTCTGTGCTCCTGCCAACCTAACCTGCAGGTGCAGACGGAAGGACCTTTTGCAGAGCTGGTTGCTGTTCCAGACCTCTGAACACTGACAGCAGGGGGTCCTTGATGCCAACAAGCTGGGCTCATCAGTGGAGAGGCCGTGTTTGCCCAGCACCATGCGGCGGGGCCCGGAAGAGCTGGGAGTAAGAGGGCCAAGCTAGAGGGTCAGCTCCTGTGGTCCTTCGCTCTCTCTGGTCCCCCACCGGCGGGGACACTACAGGGGCCTGGCTTTGGACAATGTTGGGATGGGCCCAAGGAAGCTTGGGAATTTTTCTTCCCCAGGGACAATCAGTTCATTATAACATAATAATTCTAACTACATAATAATTATAACCACATCATACTAACTATACACTGTAACAGAAAATAAAAGTTACAGTAATATAAACTCTCCATTATTATGGGGAAATGAATTGGACACAAAGAAAATAGGAGTCATTTGCGCTCAGGGACATTTTTAAAAAAGATTTATTTATTTGACAGAGAGAAACACAGCTAGAAAGGGAACACAAGCAGGGGGAGTGAGAGAGAGAGAAACAGGCTTCCTGCCCAGCAGGGAGCCTGATGTGGGGCTCAATCCTGGGACTCCAGGATCATGACCTGAGCCAAAGGCAGACCCTTAATGACTGAGTCCCCCAGGGACATTTTCTAGCTGAATCTCCCACCTCTCATTTTTAGGGGGGAAGATGAGGCTTAGGGAGGAGTAACTGGTCCAGACTCTTTTTTTTTTAAAGATTTTATTTATTTATTTGACAGAGAGAGAGATCACAAGTAGGCAGAGAGGCAGGCAGAGAGAGAGGGGGAAAGCAGGCTCCCTGCTGAGCAGAGAGCCCAATGCGGGCCTCGATTCCAGGACCCTGAGATCACGACCTGAGCTGAAGGCAGAGGCTTTAACCCACTGAGCCACCTAGGCACCTGGTCCAGACTCTTATAGCTCGGTAGTAACAATCTAGAACTGGAAGCCAGGACTCCTGACTCCCAGCCTCTATTCTTTGCCCACCCCCTCCCAGAGCTCATAAATTAGGTGGGGAGAAGGGGCAACCCTGGCAGTGAGGGGAGTGTCCCACTGACGTAGATAAGCAGAGGTCATAGGGAGGAGGTGGACAGGTGAACAATGAAAGTCGCAGAGTCTTCTTTCCCTTGTGGGTCTTTTCCTTCCTTCCTTCCTTCCTTCCTTCCTTCCTTCCTTCCTTCCTTCCTTCCTTCCTTCCTCTCTTGTCAAAAGATTTTATTTATTTGATTTTAGAAACTGAGAGAGAGAGAGAGAGAGTACAAGCAGGGGGAGGGAGAGAGACAAGCAGACTCCGTGGTGAGCACTGAGCTCTATGCAGCGCTGGATCTCATGACCTTGAGATCATGACCTGAGTGGAAATCAAGAGTCAGATGCTTGACCAACTGAGCCACCCAGGCACCCTCCCACCCTTTCGGGTCTTTGCACTGGTGACCACTCACTTTCACTGAGCCCTTACTAAATGGCAGGCCCTTTAACGTATTATCTCCTTTAATCCACACTCTGTTGTCTGCTATTTTTTCTGGCAAGGGATGACATTGAGGCCTGGAGAAGTTATTCAAGTCGCTCATAGGAACCTAGTTCCAGATCTGGAGGCCACATCTAGTACCCGCAAGAGGACAGGACATGGGTCTCCTCCTCCTCACAGTCCCCTCAGCGCCCTGGCTAGGATCCAAGGTGCAGAGATGAGCACTGACTGGTGGGACGATCCGGCCAGTGACCGGCCCAGCTGTTGGCCGCCCAAGACCCTGGGCAGGTGCTGTGCTCCAGCCACTGAGCTGAGCTGCAGGTGCTCTGGCAGCCCCAGGGGGGAGCTCTCAGCTCATTGGAAAAGATATTTGTTGGGGGTAGCTAAGTGCGGCCAAAAGAACAAGGAATGAACCAAATGTAAACTCTCACTTTTCCGAAGGCTAACTGGGTGATTTGGGGGGGCATTTATATAACCTTTCTGAGCTCTAGTTACCTTATTTGGAGAATGGAGATCCTGACACTCACTGTAAAAGGCTCTCAGGTTGATTAGTAATCAAAACTAATGCTTTCTCCTCATTTGAGCACTTACCATGTAGGACACACTATTCTGAGCTCAGGATTAGATTGGCTCACAATATCATCACAGCAGGCCTGTGAGGCACTACTATTATTCCCATTTCACAGATGAGTAAACTAAGGCAGCTCACAAAAATTGGCATGATATGGTCCATGCTATGTAGGCTGTTAGATACTTTTAATACAACTCAAAGTTTAATTGAGTTGCTCCTGGTCACACAGCAGGTATGTAGAGGAAGGGATTCGAGCCCAGATCATCTGGCTCCAGAAACTTGGTTTAGAAACTATACATCTTACTTTAGTTCTAAAGCACGTAGCATTTATTTTCAAGTACCTGGTGGATTATAACCTAGGGCCACAATCTTGGGTGAGTGTAGAATTGAGAGGCCCCTCGGGAATTGCTGAATATGAATGTTGGCTTTGTTTAAAATTTTGGTATTTTGTTCATCGTGGATTATTTTTACATTAAGTATGATTTAAAAATTACATAAATATAGTATTCATTTTAGTTGTGTGGTACCCCTCTTAAATTTTGTTCCAGGCTCAGTGGGTTAAAGCCTCTGCCTTCAGCTCAGGTCATGATCTCAGGGTCCTGGGATTGAGGCCCGCACCGGGCTCTCTGCTGGGCAGGGAGCCTGCTTCCTCCTCTCTCTCTGCTTGTCTCTCTGCCTACTTGTGATCTCTCTCTCTCTCTCTCTCTCTCTCTCTCTCTCTGTCAAATAAATAAAATCTTAAAAAAAATTTTTTTTTGCCCCAAAGTGAGTGTCTTCCTTATCTCATTGTCTTGCCCACCCTGCTTGACCTGCCTACCCAGCCCAGTAAAAACAAACAAACAAACAAACAAAATCTCCCAGGGCAGCAGAATCAGGGAATAGAGAGAGACACTTCCAAGACTAATTGGTTCCCAAGGCAACAATTCGTTTGTATGAGCCATGCCAACTTGTCCAGAAGGTTGGGCAATATTTTCCTAGGAGCACCAGCTGGTTCTCAGCACAAAGATGACCTCTGGTATGGGGGTGGAGGGGCAGGTTGATGGCTCCTCTTCCAACTTCTCAGAGAAAAATTACTGCCAGAGCCTGAGAAAAGGAGGGGCGCTGGCATGCGCAAAGAGCCAAGTTCTACTTTGTGAAATACCAGTCCTCATTCTGTGACTGAAGCTCTCTTAATTGAGAGACTGGCATGGAGGTTGTCCACTCACCCCCCCTTTGGCTCCCTTGTTCCCAAAGGGCTCACACTGTCATTATGTAAATTGAGGAAGCATGTAGCCAATGAAATGGGAGTTCAAAAAGTGAGTTGTGATTTGTACAGAAACGAAGTGAAACTCTTGGAAGAGACTGGATAACCGTGACCTTAAAAAATCGCTATGGAATTAGGTGTCTGTGAGAAAGCTGAAAGCCTGGGAAGGAAGGTGGTAAAAATCTTGAAGGGCTCATCCAGATTGCTTCGTGTCTCCAAGTCATTGTGCTACTTTAAAGAAATAGAATCATGGATGATATATGACGGCAGTGGTTTATAGAAGACAGAAAGTGAAGAACTCAAAGGATTGACTGACATATCTATTTACAAGTTTTAAATTAAAATAAGATGTTTAAAGAATATGTGTGATTTTTAATAACTTCACTCTAGCCAACTTTTCACTTTTGCTGTCCAGATCACGTCAGAGAAGAGATCTTTCTATATTTGTTTATGTCAATGTCAGCCTCCATATATCCTTTGGGAGTCCCACCACTAACAGGTCCTTATAACTTGTGTCTGTGCTCCACCCAGCATGTTCATCTCAACATCACTATGATTATCTCACAGCAAGGAAACATTTACATTCATTGGTTTAACATCAATTCCCCTGTGGTTGAGAAGTCATTTGCATAAGCAGCACTGATTGGTTCCTTAAAGCTAGGAATATTTGCATAGGTGGTGTCAATGGCTCATAGGCTAATAGTACATTTGTAAGCCAGTGTGTGGTTGGTCACCAGGGAGAGACTTTCTTTGTGAATTTGTGTGTTATGGGTAGTGGGGTGGGGCAGTTCCTGACCCAAGCTGGAGAAGGCACCTCTCCTTCCAACTCCAAGGTTGACCAAGGCCACAGAAATGTTTTTTATTGGTGAAGGAGTCCTGTAAGTGTGGCTCTTCCGAAGGCTCTGGCTTTATGAGTGGGCTTACAGCTCAGATATACTAGGAGTACAGAAGTTGGGGATTTTTCTAAAGCCAAGTGGAACAAAGGGGCTGTGTACAACTCCCCCCCCCCCCATTTCTCTTCGCACCTGTCACCCTGGAAATACTTTGAAAAAGATGCCAAAGGTGGATATTGAAATATGAGTTCTATTTGTTTTTAAGAGATTATATTATGTGTTAAAGAAAGAGGATAAATATTACTTGTCAGTCCTTGGAGTTTTGTTTTCAAGGAAAAGACCAGGTTAGCATGCTAAAGAAATAGCACTCTAAGCCTAGTCTGCTGTGTCCCAGTGGGGCTGGCATTCCTGGCTAGGTGACACCCCACCATGTCCGAAGACATTCTCAGTTGTCATGGTGGAGCCTGGGCACTACTGGCATTTAGTGGGTAGAGATGAGAGGAGCCCCCAATGCACAGGACAGCCTCTCACAAAGAATTACCCTGCCCCCAATGTCAATGGTGCCAAGATTGAGTGAGGATTCTGTTCTAGGCTGTGCCATGGCTCGCCGTGTGACCTTGTATGAGTCACACAGGTCTCTAGGCCCAGGGTCTGCCCATTGGTGAAACAGGGAGAGAAACGTTGCAACATTGTGGTGCAGGATTTGAAAAGCACAGGGAATGCACTTACATGAGAGGAGCGCAAGACAGATGTGCACAGTTGGGGGTTGGCAGCGTCAGCCATGGGGCGAAAGAGAGAGTGCTAGCAGAGGAGGGCTTGGTTGGGATGGATCAAGGTGGTTTTACCCTCTATTCCAAGACAACAGCAGTTTGCTCCTTCACTGATAACTTCGTCTTCCAAATGGGGTCAAAGCAGGACCTTCTTAGAAAGGGGGCTGACACTTGCCAAGCACCGCACATGTCAGATATATTTGTGTGTCTTATTCAAGCTTTACAAAACCCTGCAAGAGGGTTCCATACATGAGATGAGGAAGCTGAGGTTCAGAGAGGTATAGTGACTTGCCCAAGATCACACAGCTCCTAAGGCAGAACAGGAATGCCAGCCTAGGTTGATCTGTTTCCAAGTCCCTTTACTTGATGCCACTGGTAATGGCCTTCTGAATCTCATCCTGCAATAAGCCCCTTGCTTTTGGTGGGGGATGCATGGAGAAGATGAAGGGTTTCCTCACTCTTTCTTAGACTCTCAGTCTCCTTGCTTGTGGTCAGAGCCCGTTGTCAGGGAGGCCAGTGACAATAGCCAGAAAGGCACTGAAGAAAGTGGGCATCAGCAATTAAGACCTGGGCTCAGGTCCTCACTGAGTTGGATTTGAACATTTTATCTTGGACAATTCACTCATCCTATGGACTTGAGTTTCCTCAGTCACCATCTGGGTCCTGTCACCGGTATGAGACCCCTTGACCCTCTGAGCTCAGGATGGATCCCCTTAACTCAGGCCTCATCTCCTAAGCTCAGAGAAGTCCTAGAAGCTTCAGCCCGGACATACCATCTTTTAGAAACTAACTAATGAATCACAGGAATAAGAAAAGAAAGGTTTGGGGATCACGCCTGCCCAGATGAATCAGAAATTCCCTGACAATTATCTCAGCTTCGTTAGAAGCCTAATAAAGGGTTCATCTTAAGCCCTAATAAAAGGAGCTTGCTGGGGAGTCCTGGCTTTGGAAATTATTCCCCAGGAACCTCCTTGTTCATATAAAGAAAGTGACCTCCGCCTGGTGTAGTCTCCATCTCTAGCGCACCACGGATCCGACCCACTTTGGCCCAGGAACAGAACCTCGTACAGGAAATCAGAACTTCAGGGTTCTAGTTCCAACACCACCCTTAACTCCTAACAGTTTGGGCTCTTGATTATAGTCAGCCACAGTCACTACCACAAGAAACTATTTCTGAAGTGTTCCACTCATCTTGAAAATTAATGCAAATCTGGCATTCTGCTCCATGCAGCTGTGTTTACTATAAAAATAACGTTTTCTTCCATGAGGTCACTGAACAAATACTAGTTTGGCATAAGCCGTGGGCTTGCAGTGTGACCTTGGCTCTCTGGTCTGGGGTTGGCGATCTATAAAATCGAGAGAGGGATATATGGCCGGTCTGTGTCACCATGTTGCTGTTGCTGTGAGGAGTTAAAGGTGACGGGAAACTTCATCAAACGGGATGAAGCCGGTCCCTGACTGGACAGCAAAATGGAAAAGTCCAGGGGTAGCAATAGCTTCAGGCAAAGATGGATCCAAGACTCGGCTTCTCTCTCTGTCTCTGCCTCCCATGGCGAGGGGCCATTCTCAGACTCTACGGAGAGGCCCGTAGCAGCTCCAGGTTCTCCCTTCCACAGGTACAAGATGGCTACAGAATCTCTGACCCAGGGTTTCTCAACTGTGGCACTATTTTGGGCAAGGATTCTTCGTCATCACGGCTGTCCTGTGTACGTAGGTTGTTGGGCAGCATCTCTGGCCTCCAGCCGCTAGATGCCAGGAGCCCCTAACCCCAAGTTATGACAACCAAAAATGTCTCCACACATCGCCAAGTATACCCAGGGGAGCAAAAATCACCCCTTCTTTCCCTCCATTTTACTTTTTTAGTCTCACATCGGCTCATCACCAAACCCAACAGAGGGGTGGGTGAGAGCCTTCTGGTAGGACTCCCACGGAAGTCCTGAGACTCTCTCATTGGACCTGCCTCAGGTCACGTGCCTATCCCTGAACCAATTGTTGTGCTGGGGCGGAGATGCAATGTGTTGATTGGCCAAGGCTAGAGCCCAAGTCCCGCCCCTACATTTGAGCATGATGCTCCACCCAGACCTTGGGGAGTTGGGGGGGGGGGGTAATACGGGGCGGGGCAGAAACAAAACTCCAGGCTTCTGGCGAGGGAATGGAAGTCAGGCCAGCGGAGAGTAAGTGACCCCAGAGCCTGCTTTCCTCTCTGGCGCTTAGTTCCTTATTTATGTGCTGTTGGACAGTAAGGCAATCTGGAAGTTCTGAACTGGGCTGGGTACTTGAGGTCTCCATGTGGCAGGGAGATGCAGCGGTGAACTTCTCATGGGGTTTTAGGGCTCATTCAGAAGGATTCCTCTGAGAAGCCATATTGTTCTGTGGTTAGGGACTTGGGTTTACGTCCCCTGTGCTTCTGTGTCCTGACTCCGTGGTTTGGATCCTTGCTCCTCGGAGAGGGTGGTCTCGAGCAGCAGCAGCAGCAGCAGCAGCAGCGTAGCTTAGGATCGGGTTGGAAATGCAGACCCTCCCCCCTCAGACCTGCTTATTCAGCATCTGCCTTTTCTTGAACAAAACACCCAGGGGGTTCTTCTGCATGTTGAAATGTGGAACGAACCAGGTTCGGGCAAGTAAACGTGACCTAAAATGTTCACTCTTTAAGATTTTATGATTTATTTATTATTTATTTGAGAGAGAGAGAGAGAGCCAGCAAGTGGGAGGAAGGGGAGAGGCAGAAGGAGAGGGAGAGAGAATCTCAAGCGGACTCTGCTCTTCCTTTGGAGCCTGACGCCAGGCTCTGTCTCACAACCCTGAGATCACAACCTGAGTGGAAATCTAGAGACTTCACTGACTGTGCCAGCCAGGTGCCCCTGCAATGTTCACTTTGTATTCTTCAAACTTTTCCATCAAAGAATTCTAGTAGATCGAGGTTGGCAAACTTTTTCTGTAAAGGACCACATAGTAAATATTTTAGGCTCTCGGGCCAGACGGTCTCTGCTGCTAGCAGTTGGCTCTGTTTTTGCTGGGGGGAAAAGCAGCCATATGGCATAGCTGTGTTCCAATAAAACTTTATTTACAAAACATACTTGGTTCGCAGGCTCTAGTCCTCAGTGGAGCAACTATTTGGCATCTAGCATTCAGCAGTCACATCACAAAAGGTTTCAGAAGTCTCGTCTCTCATCCAGAAAGCTGAATCTGAATATTGTAGCTTACTTCATAGCGTAGCTGGGTTTAATATAATTTTTTTTCTTCCCACCCAGTCTTCATAGGAAATTGATGCTTTAGGAAGAGGATTTGCATTTATTCTCTGTCTTTACATCCCACACCCCAGTCTGCCACCAAGCGAACCTTTGTAGACACTGGTCCCATAGGCCTGCAGGGAATGAGGTTCTGTCTCCTAAGAAATGAAAGCAAGGGGGAAGAGTTGTTCACAGGGCCTAGGTGTGCGGTCAGTAGTACTAATGACACCTATTACAGCCTCTGTTATTTTATTGGCTCTCGATGGAGAGGGAGGGCAGAGGCCCATTTTACAGATAAGGAAACTGAGGCTCTGGGTGGTTAAGTGACTTGGCCACCGCCCCTCCCTGTCAGTAGTCAGTAGTGGTGGAGTTCAGAGCTCTAGCCCAGTGAAAGTCCTTCCTTCTGCCCTGTCATAGTTTGTGCTCTTAATTTGTGCCAGAGATAATGGGGATGAGCTGGATTGCCTTGTCATTCTGCCGTGTCCTTCCGGGAAGAGGGGAAGAGATGCACGGAGCCGAGCTCCCCCAGTCAGATCAGCTCAGCGGCCGCAGGGCCCTGGCTCGGAGTGATTCCAGCTAAAGTCACCAAGGCCACCTAGCTGACCCCCAGCTGACATCAGATAACGTGAACAAGAAATGCTTGTCATCAGATGCCACAGAGGTCACAAGAGGCTACTTTTCACGCCATCATTAGCTGATATGTTCGTGCAAGCTGCTTGTGAACACCTGTGAGCAATAATTCTCTTGAGGGACACCTGGGTGCCTCAGGCAGTTAAGTGTCTGCCTTTGGCTCAGGTCATGATCTTAGGGTCCTGGGATCAAGGCCCGCACTGGGCTCCCTGCCTGGTGGGGATCTGCTTCTCCCTCTGCCTCTGCCCTGCTTGTGGGCATGCGTGCATGTGCTTGCTTTCTCTCTCAAATAGAAAGAAATAAAATCTTAAAAAAATAAATTAAAAAAATAATTTTCCTCTCGGTTTTCCGTCTATCTGGCTTCACTGGCATCTTCCTTGAGGCTCATCAGCACCCACGCTGCACCTCTCCCTGGCAGGGCCCCTGGGGACTGCACTGTGCAGGGTGTGTGTGGGGGGAGGGGTGTGGTCCTTAAGGTTTGGGGATTAATGGTAAAATAAGGTAGTTGTTACCCACACAGGCTTGGCTCAGGTCATGGCGCCTGTTACTCACTGTGTGATCTTGGGAGAGTTTTTAAACCTCTCTGAGCCTCAATTTTCTTATCTGTAAAGAGGAATAACAATCAGGGTTGTCATGATTATTAAGAGGTTGTGCACTTGAAGCCCTTGGGTAGCGCCTGGCATGCAGATCGCCGAGGCCCAACAGCCAGTGACTGCATTATCCTCCCAGGGGCACTCAGGGGGCATTGGCATGTGGGGCTCTGGGCCCCTGGGCCAGGGGTTCCTCTGCCGAGGGGAAGGTGGAGGTGGGTGGGTCAGCGCCTCAGTGCCGACTTTCCCTCACTTCCAGCCATTGTTTTCTGACCTCTTGATAAAGTCCTCAGATCCTTGCTGTCACCCAAAGGAGTCCCTCATGACCCCTCCCTTCCCTGTCCTCGCACTCCCATGGCATACTCTAGACTTTGCCAGCAAGGATCACAAATGCAGTGGCCTAAAACACATAGAGTGATTATCTCTCAGCTTTGGAGGCCAGAGGTCCACAGGCAGTCTCAGATGGGCTCCAGCAGCACAGGTTCGGTCTGGAAGCTCTCGGGGAGACCCCTTTCCAGTCTCTGGAGGCCTCCGGCCTTCCTCGGCTTGTGCCCTCTTCCTCCATCCACAGAGCCAGCAGCAGAACTGCTTCGCATTCCCATCTGACTCTGACCCCCTGCTCCTGCCCTTATACCCCCTCTGCTTCCCTTGTGATGACATAGGGCTCAGCTGGGTAATGGAGGATACTCTCCCCATCCCGAGGCCACAAATCAATCACATCTGCAAAATCCCTTTAGCAATCCAAGGCGACACATTCGCAGGTCCTGTAGATCAGGACGTGGATATCTTGGGAGGGCTCTTACTCTGCCACAGATAGGCGTGGGGCACGGCAGTGGCTTTCATCTCCGAGACTGAGCATTTTACACTTTTGTCGCATGAACTGTGGCTTATGTTTTATCCTTTATTATCCTTTATTAGTTAATAAAAATAATTTTGGATAATTCAGACACATTCACGAAAGTTTATATGGATTTGAGATGGGAGGGGGCAGCTCGGCAACATAACAAGGATGCCTCTTAAGTAAGTACTGAATTATTACTGAACTACTGAACCTCCTCTCTCCATCACTGCCTAGGTTGGACCATGTTAATTTTGTCCTTGTTCATGGCAGTAGCCTCCTGGCTGGCCTCCATTCCTCCACTCTTGCCTGCTCCAAATCACCCTGCATACAGCTGATGTATGTTTTGGGGGGTACATATCTGAACCCAGGGGTCCCTTCTCTATCTACCACCTTTCTCTGGCTCTCTACCACCCTCAGAATAAAGTCCCAACAGTCCTCTTTCCAGACACATCTCTTGCCATTCATTCCTTGCTTGGGTGTCATTCCCCGATTTGCCCGGGACTGTCCCAGTCTTAGCTCTGAAAGTCCCTACATCCTGGAAAACTACCCAGTACCAGGATCGTTAGTCCCTCCATCCCTGCCCCGCACTCTAGGCCCAGTAACACCTGCTGCTTGGAGATGTCTTCCAAATAGCTGCCGTGACTTTGCTCATGCCCTTGTCTCAATCAGGAAAGCCACCCATTATGTTACCCCCCTAAGTACCGTGTGTGTGTGTGTGTGTGTGTGCCGAACTGCAGGTGACAGACAACCTGGTTACGGTGGGTAAAACTAATGCAGGTTTATTATTTTTCATATAATAAGACATTCAGAGCCTGGTTGCTGGCATTGGATCTGCAGGTTGGTGATGGTGGAGCTCATAGCAGCTGCAGTTCTCTCGGCTACAACATAGCTGCCACAGCTCCGTGCATCACATCCGTATTGATATTCTTGCAGGGCAGTAGAGCATGGTGGTCAAGAGCATGGGTTCTGGAGCCAGATAACCAACGTCTGGATCCCAGCTGCATCACCTCCCAGTTAAATCAGCTTGAGAAGTCACCAGCCCTCTCTAGTCTCAATTTTCTCATTGGTAAAATACCTCATAGGGTCATTTGGGAGATTCAGGGAGATAATAACAAGCAAAAACCTGTAGAATAGTGCCCGGCACATAGTAAGTGCTCAATATGTGTTAGCTTTTATTTTACTATGATAGTTGCAAGGGACCTGAGGAAAGCAAGTATCTAGGGTTTGTAATCTCGAATAGACATGGAGACAGGCACCAAAGGATGTGGCTGGGAATGAAGTTTGGGTCAAGCCACCAGCAGCATCTTCTATACTTGGGTACATTCTATTCACATTTTAAGACTCAGCTTGGGCGTTACCGCCTCCAGGAAGCCATCCTAGACTCTTCCTGCCAACCGACACTGATTGCAGTATCTCCTTTCTATGCTCCTGGTCTGTACTCTCCAACCTCCATACTCACACCAGGGAATTCAGGAATCTATCAGTCTGTGTCCTGCAGAACAGAGTTCTTGTCTGGACCATTCTGGGATTCCCAGGACTGAGTGGATGCCAGGTTGCTTGAGGGTCTCTTCGCTTGTTGAGTAATTAAATCTTTCCTGAGAATCGCCTTGGCCTAGTAATGTATGGGGGGGGTATCTGGCCCCCACCTCCAGGAGCCAAACTCTGATGGGGGAAAGCTGATGGCTCAGGGCCAGCTAGAGGCTGTCGTAGCTGGGGACTCCCCCAGCAGGAGTCCAGAGCTGGGGTGGGAACACTCCCTCCATAGATGAGTGCATTCTCAGGACCCTATGGTCCCCCCATGGTCAGGGGTCCAGAGCCCCGCTTGGACACAGGATTATCCTCTTTTTTGGCCCCATTATCCTTCTTGTTGGCCTCAGGAGGGCTCCCTTCCTGGAGCCTCTGTGGCTCATGTGTTACTGGTCATCCTGAACTGGCCTAGCCCTGTCTTCTCTCTAGGCCTCCGTTTCCCTGCCTGTCTGGTACAGTGCAAGTTTTCCAGCTCTGACCTGCTGTTTTCCCCAAACCTGTGCCCCCCCGAGGGAGTGGCTGGGGTCTCGCCCACCTCATGGTGCCCCACACAGGGCTGGCCTAAGGACAGTGCTCACGAAACACTTCTCAGCCCAGAGAGCTGACAACAGCTGTGGGGTCTGCTCTGGAGACCCAGTGTAGCAGCGCCCTCCTGTGACCATTGTTTCCAGGCTGGGGGCTGCTCTTGGGGAGACCCCATCCTCCACTTGCAGCTGGGGGTCCTGAGGACCCACCAGACTCCTCTGTGGAGGAAAGATCAGGAAGGCGGTGATTTGATCAGGCGACTGTGACTCACAGCTTGTGAGATGTTGGGGGTAAGCATCTGGTGTGCCCTAACTGCTGGCCGCTCAGGCTACCCAGTGGCTTCCTGAGATTCCCCTTCTGCTAGCAACCTTCCCCCACAGTCTAACCAGGCTGAGGGAGAGGGGCTCTCTTTGTATCCCTGGTGTGGTGAGGGGCAGCCCCCACAGAGCCCGGACCCCGCAGGGGAGGCACACATCAAGAATGCAGGCAGCCTGAGTGAGGAAGGAGGTTTATTGGTGTTGCAGGCTCCCAAGGATGAATTACTGCTGCATTTTCTGGAAGAGCAGAGAACAGGGTGAGGGACTTGGGTAGAGGTGTGTGTGTCCCCTTCCGGAGAGAACACTGCCTGGGAGTATAGGAACGG
>PITA01017378.1:0-43521 GCA_004023965.1 Spilogale gracilis | reverse complement strand
CTTTTTTTTTTTTTTTTTTTTTTTTTAAGATTTTGTTTATTTATTTGACAGAAACAAAGCTAGAGAAGGAACACAAGCCAGGGGAGTGAGAGAGGGAGAAGCAGGCTTCCTGCTAAGCAGGGAACCCATGTGGGGCTTCATCCCAGGACCCTAGGATCATGACCTGAGCTGAAGGCAGACACTTCGCAACAGAGCCACCCAGGCACCCCCTTTTTAAGATTTTATCTTGTTTAGTTTTTAAGATGTAAAAAAAATTTTTTTCTAGTTTTTTTTATTTGACAAGCACGAGAAGAGGGATCGGCAGGGAGAGGGAGAAGCAGGCTTCCCCCTGAGCAGGGAGCCAGATGTGGGGCTCAATCGCAGGAACCTGGGATTATGATTGAATTTGAAAGCAGACGCTTAGCCAACTGAGTCACCCAGGCGCCCCTCTTTTTTATTTGAGAGAGGGGGGGCCAGAGGGAAAGGGGTTAGTCTGAAGCAATCTCCCCCCCCCGAGCACAGAGCGCAATGACCTTTGGGGTTTCCATTTCACAACCCAGAGATCAGAACCTGAGCCAAAACTAGTTACATGCTTAATCGGCTGAGCTACCCAGGCGCCCCTCAACAGCTTTTTAGATTAGTTTGAATGTTTGTTTATGATTTCTCAGTGGCTCTTTCATGAAAAGCTCTTCCATTCTAGAATAAAAGTATTGTGTAATTTGTAAACACCTCTCAAATGCAAACTGTTTTTAAAAGTCCAACCATACTGGATTGGGAAGGAAAAATATTGGATATTAGAGAGCCTTGTAATCTTGACATTGAAGGTACATAGAACAGTTGTAATTGAAAATACATAAGAAATTTTGATACCTATTTGTCCTATGCCAAAGTACAGGAAAACACATGTATAAAACTTCAGCATCTGTAAAATGGCTGCAGCAAAAATGAACTAAAACTGAAGTTTTACAGCATTAAATGAATGAAGCCAGGGTTTTCTGATACTTTTTTTTTTTAACTGTCAAGGAAATTTACTAACACAAAAGTAGAGGAATTTAATGAACACGTGTAAGTACATCTCACCTTGTTAACAGATACCAGTATTTAATCTTGTTTTCATCTGTTCTGTAGGTTTTCTTTTAAATTTCATTAGAATAATTTTAAGATTTCATATATCCAGCCGATAAGAACTTCTAACAAAATGCAAAACACACTGCCCTTACCACAAAAAAACCCTCACAGTAATTCGTTAATACCATCAAATACTCAATCCATATTAGATTTCTTCCTTTATTATCTCAAGCTTTTTAATAGCTTGCTTTATTCAGATCAAGGTCCAGTCCATGTCCACATATGCAGTTGATTAATTGCCCCTTAGGTGTCTTTAAGTCTAAGTTTCCCCATCCCTTCCTTTCCTGTTTAAAAACTTTGTGACCTTTAATTTGTTAAAGAAAACCTTAGTGTTTTCCATACTGTGTACTGATTTGATTCTTTGTGGTATCATTTAATTTGTTCTTCTCTATCTCTGTTTTGTGTACTACTACTAGATCTAGAGTAGTGCTTTCTGATATAAATATAAATATAAATACGTGTGTATACTTAAAACGCATCTGAGTTCAGACTTGTGGGTAGCAGCTTACCGTATTGGACTTTGCAGATCTAGAGGCTTGATTCAGTTCAGATTCTATTTATTTTGGTGAAAACATTATATGGATAATGTTAGGTATTTTATATTGTTTCACTTCTTCCATGATTGCCCGTTTTTAGGGATGTTAAGGATAATTGTGGTTTCAGGTTTTACACCTTAATCCATCTGTGATAAAGTTTCCTATCAATTATTCACCTTAATGGTGATGGTGCATGCATGAGCATTGATTGAGGATTTCTTTAGGGGTTGCAAAAGAGTGGATTTCTAATTTCCTTCTGCATAACTTTTCTAAAATGAACAACTCATTATTATTTGTTTTTTAGAAATACCATTCATGTTGGAAAGACTGGATACATTTTTTTTTTCAAAAGTTCTTATACTTGGCAAGGGCAACAGAGCAAGGTTTGAACAATAGCAAAATGATACTACAAAGCTCCCAAGAAGGGAAGGGACCCTGAAGGGGTTGCCTAGGTTTCGTTTTTCCTTTTGTTTTAAGTTCTGTAGGCTCTACACCCAACATGGGAACTCAAAACCCCTAGATCAAGAGTCACATGCTGGGGTGCCTAGTTGCGCAACTGCCTTCGGCTCAGGTCATGGTCCGGGATCAAGTCCCACATCGGATCAAGTCCCACATCGGGCTGCCTGCTTCCCCCTCTCTCACTCCCCCCTGCTTATGTTCCCCCTCTGGCTGTGTTTCTCTCTGTCATATAAATAAAATCTTTAAGGAAAAAAAAAGTCACATGCTGTATAGAGAGATGCTTCTGTAGTATTAATATTTCTAATAATTTAAATTGGTGTGTTTTAGTACATTGCATATCCTTCTTTAGAGCTCAGAATATTTCATCTGTAGCCAATGTATCCTGTGTCCTGGAGACCTTAGTTTCATAATAATTTCATTGCATCCTTGCTTCCTGGCACCACAAGGTACTCCAGATCATCTGAGGTATTTCTTCTTTTTTTTTTTTTTTTTTTTTTTTAACCCCCATCCCCCATCAGCATAGGAAGAGCAGTGTTTTTAAAAAACAACAAAAAGAACAATATTATGTGTACTTAGTACCAGTTTCAGAGTAACCGTGCCTGTTTTTTACTAAAATTAAGATTACTAAACATATTTTTAGATTTGAGGTTCTTTTTATTAATACATATCCTATTCTGGATATTGACTCAGAACTCTATAGTTTAGGATCACATGAAGTAATTCTTCTATAAGGTTGTGTAAATCGGGGCACTTTTGATTAAGCATCTGCCTTTGGCTCAGGTCTTGATCCCAGGGTCCTGGGATCCAGCTGGGCATCTGGCTCCCTGTCCAGTAGGAGTCTGCTTTTCCCTCTCCCTTCCCCCTGCTTATTCTTGCTGTGTCTCTCAAGTAGGTAAGTAAGATCTTTTAAAAAAAGAAAAAAAGGACTGTGTTGTAATCAAATTTGATATATAGTCTCGTTCTGTTGTTTTTATTTTTAAAAGAAAGGGTGAGTGGAGTAGAGGTGGGGGCACTGAGCCTGGAATCTACTTAAATAAAAATAAAAGTCACCTGTAAAGGCAAGGTTGTTCTTAACATTAGGTGCTAAAAATTGGAAATGAATTTAGTGAACCAAGAACTCTGCAGATTTTTCATAAATGTAATGGTGTTCAGCAAATAGTTACAAAAAGTCTGTTTTTCAGTTGGTCATTTGATGAACTGAGTTTTGGAGAGCTGGTTTTTGACAAATGGAATCTTGTTGAATAAGAAAGAGATCCGTGAATTCTTTTGTTTGGTATCAGTGGGTGGCAGGGTTACAGCTGGCCAGGTTGGAATAGGTGTTTTTAAAATTATATTCATGGAAACTTTCTTCCCTTAATCCCCTTTTCTTGGTTTGTGTGTGTATGTGTGCGCACATGCAGACATGTGCACACACAAATGTGTATGTAAAAGATGTTCAGGAATTCACTGAATAGTATCTCTTAACTTTTTATTCAGCTTTTACAGCTGATCCTATTTGTAAGGAGAATGAAAATTCATCTTTGGGGATAATTTGAGGGTATCATACTTGTAATAATTCATTAATTGCTATGTATTTTATATCTCTGAGGTCATTCATTCATTCCTAATATATGCTCTTAATAGTGAGAGTTTGATTTTAATGGGAACTGAGGGTAGACGGTACCAAAGACAAATGTCATGTCCTATATATGATTAGTATATGTATGTCTTGTATATAATGAATACTTTTTTGTTACAGAACAGATAACAAAGGATAGAAAGATTAAGTCCCAGCCTTGTAAAAATTCATGAGCTCTTTATACATAAGAAAAGTTGATAGTGTTCACTCTTTCTTGATTTATATAGTGTGTACACATTTTAAAACTGGTTTGAGTCTGCCCTCCTTCTACAGAGTTGTCATTAAAGTTTTGTCTTTATTTTTGTTTTTTCAGATATTAATCTGGCTGCAGAGCCAAAAGTGAACCGAGGAAAAGCAGGTGTGAAACGATCTGCAGCGGAGATGTACGGGTCAGTACCAGAACACCCTTCTCCGTCCCCTCTACTCAGGTCCGGAACTTTATTATTTATAACTGCATTGTGTCCATCAGTGGGCATCTTCTCTATCTGTTTTTCTGGATGTGGGGAGGGTTAACTGTAGTATGTTTTATCTGTGTAAAAATGATGCTTTATTAATTTTAGTATACCTGCTTTTTACCCATTTTCCAGAGAATTGTTAGAATTCCCTGAGATTTTTTACTTACTAAAGAGCAGTTTGGTATTTTTAACATACAGTGAAATCTTTGGAGAGGAGTTGTTTAGTTTGTAAGAAGCTAGGAAATATGAAAGGAAAGGAGAGTAGCCTAAGAATGTTTGGTTTACCATTGTATTTTTCAGTGTTCTATTAGCTGTTATGTTTTATATTGAAATTGTAGTAGATTGTGCCTAAATTTGCAAATTAGCTGCTGCATGTCCAGTGGCTTCTAATATGATTGAAATTTTAGTGATTTGTTGCTTGAATGATTGAGGATTATTATTCTATGCTGATTTCTTGATCTATTTGTTATGGTTGGTTTTGCATGGTTTTTTGTTTTTGTTTTTCCCGTCTGCTGTTGTGAATTTACATCAACAGCTCCAAATTAATTCTCTTTGGTATTTATTTTTCAGCTCCTCTTTTGACTTGGACTATGACTTTCAACGAGATTATTACGACAGGTATGTTAAAGGTGTTTTGTTTATTCTGATAAAAAGCCATTTAGTAAGAACCATTTATTTTTTCTGATTTGTAATGAACGTTATCTTTTGTTAGTAACGAACAACAAACATGTCGCAGTCCCCTCTTTATATATCAAAGGAAAAATACCTTCCTATAAATTGTCAGGTGTAGACTAGACATTTCTGTTGATTTCAGAGAATCAGTGAATATATTGTCAGGGCATATGGGAACATATCCAGTGTTTTGTTTGCATTTGTATGCCAACTAAAAGTAAAGATTGACTTGCCACATGACAAAATCAGAGGTATTAGCATTTCCATGTTCTCTTCATTAATTCCCTCTTGCCTACTTACCAGTTGGCTTTGCATTATAAGACATTACAGCAAAATTAAAAAGTTCCCCCAAGTCTCTCTAGCAAACCAACTAATAGAAAATAGGATATTAGTAAGCATATAAGTGCGTTAACATTATAAATTGCTCTCGGGGTTATAAAGTATTAAAGACTTGTAGATTGGGGGTGGTGGTTGACACCACTATAAAAGGCAAGGTGATTGGAACAGTGGTTGGTTTGTGTGTATGTGTGCCTTCAGAAGAGCATTAGTATTTGTTGAAGACACTTGAGAAATAAAATTGAGGATGTGTGGATAGGGATACCTTATGGATGGTTATGAATTAACAGATGTAGACATGATAATAGAAATAAGTTACTGGGGAATGACATAGTACACAAAAGATACTAGTATACTGGCATTTTGATAACAGTAGTCTTAATGAACATTAAGGAGATACTAAGTTTATTTGGTTTCTTGCTTTTTAAATTACGCATTATATGGAATTATATGCAACATACTCCTACATTCGACCTTACCTAGTCCTTTGCTGTTTTTCATCTTAGGTTTTCAGTACTCCAATCATTAGTATGATAATATATATAAGAATTTCAATTTCAATTAGATCAGTTTCTGCTTTGGAAATAAAAAATACCTTTCTTGATTTGGGAATGTTTGCCAAAAGAAAAATTTTTGAGGGGCGCCTGGGTGGCTCAGTTGGTTAAGCGACTGCCTTCAGCTCAGGTCATGATCCCGGAGACCCGGGATCGAGCCCCACATCGGGCTCCTTGCTCTGCGGGAAGCCTGCCTCTCCCTCTCTCGCTCCCCGTGCTTGTGTTCCCTCTCTGGCTGTGTTTCTCTCTGTCAAATAAATAAAATCTTAAAAAAAAAAAAAAAAATTAAAAAAAAAAAAAAAGAAAGAAAAATTTTTGAACCGAGTGGATTAGTCATGCCAAGGGAGTTGGGTAATGAAATCAAGTTAGTCAGTAAACACTGTAAGTAAAGACCTGAGCTTGTATACTTTTTGTGTCTGAGAGAGATACAGACTGTGGCAAGCTAGTCATTAATAGGCAAAAAAAATAAGACTAGAAAAATAGTTTGGGCCTACATTGTTGTCTTTGAATGCCATTTTAAGGTTGTGTTATTTGAGTATTCATGCATCATCACAATGGTTATTTCGTTTGTCCTTAGAGATTTTTTTTTCACATTTTTCTCTTTGAATATATATCTTGAAAACTATGGCGATTCTGATACTTAGAAAATGTTAAAATGGGGCGCCTGGGTGGCTCATTCGTTAAGCGTCTGTCTTCAGCTCAGGTCATGATCCTGGAGACCGGGGATCCAGCCCCACATCGGGCTCCCTGCTGGGCGGGAAGCCTGCTTCTCCCTCTCTCACCCCCCTTCTTGTGTTCCCTCTCTAGCTGTGTTCTCTCTGTCAAATAAATAAAAATAAAATCTTTTAAGAAAAGAAAAAGAAAAGAAAATATTAAAGTATAGGGACGCCAGGCTGGCTCATTTGGTTAAGTGCCTTCCTTCATCTCAAGTCATGATCCCAGAGTCCTGGGATTGAGTTCTGCATCCGGCTCCTTGCTCAGCAGGGAGCCTGACTCTCCCTTTGCTTATGGTCTTGCGCACGTGTGTGCTCTCTCTCTCTCAAATAAATAAAATTAAAAAAAAATAAAACAAGTATAAAAAATTGAGAACAATCTGGGCATCTCTTTGCTAATGAAAATGTGATAATTGGGTGAGTGACTTGAAGACACTGAGACCTATTAAGTTTTTCTGAAGCAACTGCCCGTTACACTCTCTGTTTAAAAAAATAGTCAATGCCCCGACTATACCTGTAGGGATTCTTGTACATGTGGTCTAGGTAGGTTCTTGAGTGTTGGGGTTTTTGTTTTTTTTTTTTTACTTAAGCTTCTGAAGAAATTTGATATCAGAGTTGAGAATCATTGATAGGGATGAGAAAGTAGTTTTATTTCTGTAATTCTTACCCTATTTTTTCATCCATGGCTCTCTTTAGAAAATAATATATATGTATATACAGTATAAATAATTGGGGGGTGTACTGTGGCTGTCACTCAAGAAACTCCTGTTTTATTTTTATTTTTATTTTTTTTAAGATTTTATTTTATTTATTTGACAGAGAGAAACACAGCCAGAGAGGGAGAAGCAGGCTTCCCGCCGAGCAGGGAGCCCGATGTGGGGCTCGATCCCGGGTCTCCGGGGTCATGACCTGAGCCGAAGGCAGTTGCTTAACCAACTGAGCCACGCAGGCGCCCCAAGAAACTCCTGTTTTAAATAGAGGATAGAGAATTTTAATACATACAATGCTACTTTTTCATGAGACTAGCCATCTCGCGTTTCACTTTGGTTGTCCTGTTGAGGCAGCGAAACTTTTTTTTTTTAATAGGTTAACTTTTTTTTTTTTTAAGATTTTATTTATTTGACAGAGAGAAACACAGCGAGAGAGGGAACACACACAAGCAGGGGAATGAGAGAGGAGAAGCAGGCTTCCCGCCAGGCAGGGAACCCGATGCAGGGCTTGATCCTGGGATTTCTGGGATCATGACCTGAGCCGAAGGTAGATGCTTAACAACAGAGCCACCCAGGCAACTCAGGGAAAAGATCATTTTTGAGTGAGGACTTTCAAAGGGTTAATTGAAAAGAGATGTAAACATGGGGCGCCTGGGTGGCTCAGTTGGTTAAGCGACTGCCTTCGGCTCAGGTCATGATCCCGGAGGCCTGGGATTGAGTCCCACATCGGGCTCCCTGCTCGGCGGGAAGCCTGCTTCTCCCTCTCTCATTCCCCCCTGCTTGTGTTCCCTCTCTGGCTGTGTTTCTCTCTGTCAAATAAATAAAATAAAATCTTAAAAAAAAAAAAAAAAGATGTAAACAGCAAGGAATAGTCAAATTCAGATGTTTGCAGAAGTCCTTTCAAATTTCTTGCCACTGCTATTTGATTCTAAAAGTTGGTGGCAGTGCCACTATTGGCCTCACTCTTCAGTTTTTCAAGAGGAAAGAGAATACCTGTATTGCTTGATTTTTATAGAGGTTGGTGAAAAGTGATGTCTTTCTCCTTCCATTCTAATATCAGCCAATAGAAAGAGACTTTTGATAACCAAGCAACCCAGCCGGAGCTGGTAAAGAGCCTTTTAAATATATCAGTGCAGTCTGTGATGTTGGAAAATGAGAATACGTAGTCAAAAATAAAACTAGTCCAGAAAATTGCATTGGTTTCTGCTCAGAAATTCTGGAGATACTTTATTTCCAAGGTTAAGACACTTACTGTCTTAGTTGCTAACATAGTGATCCTAAATCAGCTATGTTGGATTCTTTATTAAAATAGAATGGAAAATTGGCTTTAAGATGAGCTGAAAGCGTTGGGTCTTCCTCTGTAAATGGGATTGAATCAGTGTCTACCTAATCCCTTCAGTCATACCCTTAAAAACACAAAATTTGTCATTTCTCTGGGGTGTTTTTGTTTTGTTTTGTTTTAAGATTTTTTTAGCCTCAACAAGCTGGGGAAGGAGAAGTAGAAGCAGACTCTGCTGATCACAGTGCCTGATGCAGCCTGATGACTGGCTCAATCCTAGGACCCAGGTCACTTATCGGACTGAGCCACCCAGGGACCCCTAGATCATTTTTTTATTATCTAGCTTTCTGGGATTTTGAGTTGTTCTTCTTATTCTTATGGTAAAGAGGCTGAGGAGCCTAGGAAAGAACATTTGAAGAATTCAAAGACTTCATAGTTGGCAAAGAAGGTATGGCTAAAGTCATATGTAACCACAGTTTTCATATTTCTAAAATGGAAATAATGCTTACTAATAGAGTGGCTATAAAGACTAAAGGAAACATGAAAGATAAAGAAATTGCATTATAAGGGCATCTGGTGGCTCAGTGGGTTGTGTCTGCCTTTCAGCTCAGGTCATGATCCCAGGGTTCTGGGATGAGGCTTCACATTGGGTTTCTGCCTTCCTCCCATACTTGTGCTGTCTCTCTCAAATAGAATCTTTTTAAAAAAATTTTTTTAATTGAGTTATAATTCCCAAATATTATAACCAATCGGTGAAGACAATGAGGATTAATTCCTATTGATTATCAAGATCTTCAGATTTCTTACATGCTAAATATGCTGAAAGTTATACTTCTGAATTAGTATTTCTATTAATCCTATTAACACTGGTGTATATTATTCTGTTGACACTTATCAAAATGAAGGGGCTTATCAATACGCCACCAATCCTCTTCCCAAAAAACTAACATCTGTAGCATAACTCGAATTCTCTGTATGACAGCAGTCTTATCAACTAACGCATAGTGAAGTGAACAATGGCTGCTGTTTGTTTTCTAGACCTTTTTAATTAATTTTTTTTGCTTTGTTTTCTAAAGCATCTCAATTTAAGTATATGTAATAGAGAACAGTGTAAAGGCATCTGAGTGGCTGAGTCATTTAAGCATCTGACCCTTGATTTCGGCTCAGCTACGGATCTCACGGTTCTGAGATTGAATCCCTGCTTGCTTGAGATTCTCGCTCTTCCTCCTCCACCCTACAAAGAGAAAAGAGAATACTGCACAGTAAAGGATAAAGACTGCTTTTATAAACATAATCCCAATACCACTTTTTTTTTTAAAGATTTTATTTATTTGACAGAGAGAAACACAGCCAGAGAGGGAACACAAGCAGGGAGAGTGAGAGAGGGAGAAGCAGTCTTCCTGCCGAGCAGGAGCAGGGTCTCCGGGATCATGACCCGAGCCAAAGGCAGTCGCCCAACCAGCTGAGCCATCCAGGCTCAGTTTTTACTCAACCATTTTTACTTAAAATAGTATATCTTAATCTCATCTGTTTTTCACAGGCTTGATTCTGTGGGTTTTTTTTGTGTGTATTTTACTTAGCATGTTTCTCTGCCACCTGTATTTTCTCTGACCTGCTAGATACAGATAGATTTCCAGGCTTGATGAGATTTCGGGTTCTTTTTTTTTTTTTTTTTTTCTTCCCATTAGGGATGAGGGAACATGAGGGGGTTGTGGGAAAGAAGAGCAGAATACTTCATAAAGGTATTATGCATTTTAGTCACAATTAGCCTGATGTTCAGCAGAAATTTTAAGAATGCAAGAAGCTTTGGGTATTTTACAAGGAGAAGCACTTTAGATATCAGGGAGTAGGTAATCAACAGTGTTTTCTTAGAATTAGAATGACTTGTATTTTTGTTTGGGGATGAGTGGACATTTCTGATCAAGTCCCAAAGATTATAAGTACTTTACCTTTAAAACTAGAGGGTAATCAAATGTTAAGACTTATCGAAGTCGTTTATGTTTTAGTATGTTGTCTACTAAGGAGACAGCAGGGTCAGATTGTGTAACTTTATGCTATATCCTGCACTGATTTTAATTCAGGATATGGGCAGAAAAGTTAAAAACTGTTACCTGTGATCATTTAAGATGACCATAGTTTGAGGTAGCAGCTCCTTCTGACTAGGGATCCTGTCGCCATGAGTTAATAAAACCCATTTTTTTGTGTGTGCACGCGCGCGCACACACACACATACACGCACACATTATCATAGTTTGAAAGGATTCTCAGTACATATTTTACCAGGAAGGTGCTGTTCTTCCAAAATTAAGTAAGTGTATTTGTTAATATCTTCCCATTATTACAGTGATCAGATTTTGCATTTTAATGATGAAAAAGTCCAAATGATCATAACTAGGTTTTTTTCTGTAAGTTAACCTTTTTTACTGGTTACCTGAATTAGACGTGTCTTTTATTTTTCTTTCTTTCTTTTTTTTTTTTTTTAAGATTTTATTATTTATTTTGGCAGAGAGAAATGCAGCTAGAGAGGGAACACAAAGGGGGGGAGTGAGAGAGGGAGAAGCAGGCTTCCTGCCAAACAGGGAGCCCGATGTGGGGTTCGATTCTAGGACAGAAGGATCATGACCTGAGCTGAAGGCAGGCACTTAACAACTGAGCCACCCAGGCACCTCTTTTATTTTTCTTCTTAAGGCCGGTCCTGATTTTATAGGTGTTGGACGTTTGGGGATTAATTGTAACAAAAATTGCTGATATATGTCGAACTGCTATTTTAGATGTGTTACTATCTGACAGTCAGACATACTGTTTTGTTTCATGTATACTGTAATATAAGATTCATTAACCAAAACATTTTTTTTCTGGTAGGATACAGCCCCAAAGTAGTTTTTGTTTAGTGATGACTATTCATGGGCATCTATGTATAAAACATGGGGATTTGCATAAGTCATGCCTGTGTGCAAAACAGTACTGTTTGTTGATGTTGAAAGTCTGAGAATTTGTAAGCTGCTGACAGAGATCCAGTTTCAGTTGTCCCCTATTGGGAATCTTGTTGCTTCTAGGAAAATTGTTGCCGTAATAAGAGCTCTTGTCTGAGCACTTGTTTTGAAATACTTATAAGTGATTTTTTTTTCTAATACTTAAAATTTATTTACAGTGTCTTTCCACATTGAGTTTTAGTCATTCACTTTTTTTTTTTTAAGATTTTATTTTATTTATTTGACAGAGACAGATCACAAGTAGGCAGAGAGGAGGAAGCAGGCTCCCTGCTGAGCAGAGAGCCCCACGGAGGCTTCAATCCCAGGACCCTGATATCATGACCTGAGCCGAAGGCAGAGGCTTTAACCCACTGAGCAACCCAGGCACCCCATTCACTTTTAAAAGATGGATCATTAGAAACCCGTATGTGCTCTCATGCCAAAAGTGTAATAAAAATATTTAGCACATTGTTGGAGATACACAGGCATTAAAGCTTTATTTTTTGAGGGATATTTACCTTTAAAGCAAAATGGAAAGATCTTTGGTACACTGACATATCATGGTATATAAATGTTACTATTTGTGCCACAAATATTTAGTGTTTCCTTAAGTATCAAGCCATCCATTTTTAGAAAAATACTGAAATTCTGTGGATTTTAACAGGTGTAGTCCCACTTTCTTTCCCTTACAAGGTAACCCATGAAGTAGTTCAGGAATTACATAGTGGTAATGGTTGCACACGTTTTCGTACACATTCAAAGGATTTATTCTATGGTATGTGAAGCATACATCAATTTAAATAAAAAGGAAACATTACTCAATTATGGACAGCCAAGTAATCCTCAATCTATTAAGAACTGGGGAGCACAGGAAACAGTGTCTAGTTAATAGATTTGACAGTATGCTATAGTATGAAAGCAGAGACATGATAAACATCTGATAAACAAATGATGGTTCAAAAAGATCGTGATTTTAGTTCAGTGGTCGTTGACTTTATAATAAATATTCCGCATTGCATATGGCACATGAATAATAAGGTAAACTGTTAAGTGACTGGACTGTAAAAATTCTTCCTTTAGAGGTTTTTCAGAGTGCTATTATTACTCTGTATCTAGGTATGTTAAGTAAATATGCCAGCATACCATGAATATAAAGAATGGAATATATCAATTCACATACCAGATAATAGTGCACGTGTGGCAAGCACTATATGATACAGTGAAGAATGTGATGTGGAATTAATATCATATCAGCTGCTATGTTTCCTTTTGTGGAGCTCCGAGCACTAGTAAGATTTAAAGAGCCCCCAGGTAGTTTCACAAACTGCTGTATTTCAAGTTGCTTTTGATACTAAGTAGGAGGTTTTGCCACAGATCGGGTAGAGGGTTTTTATCTGGTTGTATTTGGGGAAGTTATCCAGCTGTTAATTGGAAAGAATATTGGTTGGGTGCCTTCGTGGCTCAGTTGGTTAAGCATCTGCCTTTGGCTCCAGGTCATGATACTAGGGTCCTAGGATTAAGCCCCAAATCAGGCTCCCTGCTCAGTCAGGAGCCTTTTTCTCCTCCTGCTTGCGCTTGTGTGTGTGCTCTCCTCTGACAAATGAATAAATCTGAAAAAAAGGAAAGATTGTTGGTTGTAGAGGGCTTTCTTTGTATGGCATTTTAGGCATATTTCCCATAGGCAGAAATAGCTAGAGGGGAAGAAAGATGTATAAAGTAGTTACCATTGTAAATATTGGAATGGAGAGTAGGTACAGGAATTTCTGAGGCAGACTGGTCTTGGTGTAATTTACTGAGTTACTATGAGAGTAAATGTTTTGTAGGGAGAAAATTATGAAGTATAGCCCGAGATTTTTATCTTTCAGGACTAAGATTATACTAGTAAAGGTTACTTGAAAGGGAGGTTAGATTGTTTGAGTTGTTTGAATTTTGGGGAGAAATGTTGATACTTCTCTTACAGTTCTTTTCCAGGAAGGTATCCTAGTAGACAATGGAGAAAAGTAGTTAAAGTGAAGTACAGTGGTGGAGAACTCTCCATTGAAATGCAAGGCAAGTGAAAGAGGCTAGCCATTCTGTTAAGCTAGTATTGTGTTCTAGGCACACAAAGTTTGGGGTTTTGGATAGTGACTATAGATTACCCCTCCCCACTCATGTTACTGGGCTTATTAGTGGGGCTGTCATCTTGATCCCTTTTTTTCCTTTTTCTTTTTTTTTAAGATTTTATTTATTTGACAGAGAGAAACACAGCCAGAGAGGGAACACAAGCAGGGGAAGTGAGAAAGGGAGAAGCAGGCTTCCCTGCCGAGCAGGCAGCCTGATGTGGGACTTGATCCCGGGTCTCCGGGATCATGACCTGAGCCGAAGGCAGTCACTTAACCAACTGAGCCACCCAGGCACCCCTTTTTCCATTTTTCTGATATTCCTGAGTAGCAGTGGACCTGAAGGAAGAGCACTTGAAATACTTATGTTTTGAAGAATTGGGTGAGACCATTTGCTTGGGAAGGCTTGTGATTTGAGATCAACAGGGTTCTTAGTTACTTGCCTTCGTAGATGTCATTTTAAGCATGAGGTGAAATTCTGCATTTGCTCTGACCCCTTATGGTGGTTTTATATTTTGCATTGGAACCTGACGATTTATAGTTGACAAGTTATAGTTGCTAGGAGGGTTTAGTTAATTGAGCGATAGTTTAGTACAAATACACTTTCAACATAAACCTGGTATTATTGACTTAAAATTTTGACAGTACATTCTTTATTTCACTTAGCATTCATTTTGGACTGTTTGCTTATTTGTGTGTGTGCGCACACGCTGGATTCTTGTTAAGTAGGTGGGAGATAACTACTTTTCCTGGGGGAAGCATTTGGCCCTCAGTAATGGACAGCCAGGTAATAGTCCTCCTTCTGTCAAGGACTTGAGAACGCAGGAAACATAAGTGTCTAATTATTAGGTTGAATTATTAGGTTTGACGGTATGATACAGTGTGAAAGCTGAGACAAGATAAACACCTGGTAAGGAAATGATTTAAAAAGACTCTTGAGAATCTGCTATATGATTCTGAATTAAATGCCCTCTGGTTATAACCTCTAATCCAAAGATAGCCTCTGCTATTTTAAGATACTTTTTGTTTGTTTGTTTTTTAAGATTTTATTTATTTGACAGAAACCACAGCCAGAGAGGGAACACAAGCAGCTGGAGTGAGAGAGGGAGAAGCAGGCTTCCTGATGAGCAGGGAGCCTGAGGCGGAGCTCGATCCTGGGACTCTGGTATCATGACCTTAGCAGAAGGCAGAGGCTCAATCACTGGGCCACCCAGGCACCCCTTAAGATACTCTTAAAGATAGTCTCTGCTGTTTTACGATACTCTTACTTCAGGATACTCTTAATTCAGGTAGATTTTTGTCATTCTTCTTGACATTAATTTTTTTTTTCTTTTTAAAATTGAACTATATTGAGAGAGATATGTATTTTATATATATATATATACACACACACACACACACACACACACACTTTTAAAAGATTTTATTCATTTATTTGAGAGCGAGAGAGAGCATGGTGGCAGGGGAGAGGGGGAGAGGAAGAGGAAGAGGGAGAAGCAGGCTCCCTGCTGAGCATAGAGCCCTATTTGGTGCTGAGCCGAATACCTTTTTTCTTTTTTTCTTTTTTTTTCTTTTAGATTTTTAATTTATTTATTTGACAGAGAGAAACACAGCTAGAGATGGAACACAAGCAGGGGGAGTGAAAGAGGGAGAAGCAGCCTTCCCGCCCAGCAGGGAGCCCGATGCGGGGCTCAATCCTGGGACTCCAGGGTCATGCCTGAGCTGAAGGCAGATGCCTCACAACTGAGCCATCCAGGCATCCCAGGGGAAATCAAGCTCCTTGCTGAGCAGAGAGTCCAGTGTGGGACTGGATCCCCTGACCCTGAGATCATGACCTGAGCCAAAGGCAGAGGCTTAACCCTCTGAGCCACCAAGATGCCCGGAGACCCTTAAATAACTAAGCCACCCAGGCATCCCTATAAAATTAATTCTTTTTTTTTCTCTTTTTAAGATTTCATTTATGTATTTATTAGCGCAAGTGAGGAGGGGGGCGGGAAGAAGCAGACTCCACACTCAATGGGAATTCCAACCCAGGGTCAATCCCAGGACTCTGTGATCATGACTTGAGCAAAAAGCAGACACCTAACCAACGGGGCCACCCAGGTGCTCCTAAAATTCATTTTATTTTAAAGTGTACAGTTCAATTTAGTACATTTAGAGTTGTGTTGTCATGACCATCATATTCTAATTTTAGAACATTCCATCACCCAAAAAATAAACACTTCACTTGTTAACAGTTATTCTCTATTCTGTCTCCAGACCTAGCAGCCAGTAACCACTTTCTTTTTATAGATTTGTCTGTTGAGGATAGGACATTTCATACCAGTGGATTCATACAGTATTTGTCTTTATGACTGATTCCTTCCACTTAATACTTTTTAAATTTTTTTTTAAAGATTTTATGTATTTATTTGACAGAGAGAGAGATCACAAGTAGGCAGAGAGGCAGGCAGGGAGAGAGGAGGAAGCAGACTTCCCGCTGAGCAGGACCCTGAGATCATGACCTGAGCTGAAGGCAGAGGCTTTAACCCACTGAGCCACCCAGGCGCCCACTTTTTAAATTATTTTGCTTTTTATATTTATTCATGAGAGGCAGAGGGAGAACCAGGTGGAGCAGGGAGCCTGATGGGGGGACTCAATCCTAGGACCCTGGGATCATGACTTGAGCTGAAGCAGATGCTTAATCGACTGAGCCACTCAGGTGCCCTTTCACATAATAACAATGATTTGTTAGTACTTCAGTCCCCCCCCCTTTTTTTTAAAGATTTGTTTTATTTGAGAAAGAGCATGAGCAGGGAGAGGGAAAAGCAGACTCCTTACAAGAGTAGGGAGTTGAACCCAGATCCCAGAACCCCAAGATCAACCTCAGCCAGAGGCAGAGGCTTAACTGAACCACCTAGCAATCTAATTGCTGGATTATATTCCATTTTATGGATGATATCATGGATAAACTTGATTTATCCATTTATTAGTTGTTAGACATTGGAGATATTTTCACATTTTAAATGATGCTACTATTTGGGCATTGGTACACATTTTTGCATAGACTTGTTTTCATCTCTTGGGTATATGAAGTAGAATTGCTGGGACTTAACGATATTTCCATGTTGAAGCTGAGGTTCAAGAGTGAACAACGTTAACCCAGTTGATTTTTTATATTTGCATTTTCTTAAAAACTAGTGATTTTGAGGGGGACCTGGCTAACTCAGCTGAAAAAGCTTGCAACTCTTTTTTTTTTTTTTTTTTTTTTAAGATTTTCTTTATTTGACAGAGAGAAACACAGCTGGAGAGGGAACACAAGCAGGAGGAGTAGAGAGGCAGAAGCAGGCTTCCTGCTGAGCAGGGAGCCTGATCTGGTACTCGATCCCGGGTCTCCGGGATCATGACCTGACCCGAAGGCAGTTGCTTAATGTTAATTGTCACTAAGGGCATTATGGTTTTTTTATAGAGTGAAAAGTTATAGAATTCTAAGCTTTCTGGAAATTATAAATAGGCAATAGATATCGGTGGAAACAAAATAGAACAATGTCGAATAGAACTTTATCTGGCAATAGAAATATTTTGTATCTATATGGTTAGTATGGTAGACATTATTCATATATAGCTGTTCCGTTCCGATTGAAATGTGGCTAATGTGACTGAGGAACTGAGATTTTAATTTGAATAGCCACATGTGGCTAATGATTACTCAGTTTGACACTGTAGGTCTAGAAAGGGGCAAATTTAAGCCTTACTGGGTCAGACGGATTTTGAGTAGTGTTTATGAGAATTGTAGTGACTGAAGACATCTCTTCAGGCAGAAGTTAGAGAACGTAGAGTGCAGTTCTGGAACAAAGCTGACAAGGAATGTTGATGGGTTAACCAAGATTCAGAAATGGGGGGGATGTTGGATCTCTCAGATGGTTAAGCATATGCCTTCAGCTCAGGTCCTCAGGTCATGATCGCCCAAGTCCTGGTTTCAAGGCCTATGCAGGGAGCTTGCTTCTCCCTCTCCCTCCCTCTGCCTGCTCCTCCCCCTGCTTGTGTTCTCTCCGTCTCAAATGAATAAATAAAATCTTGGGGGGAAAAATGTATGGGGATTTTGGTTACTTTGACAAGGGTAAGTTTTGATAATGGTTGGGGCATAAACATTACAAGGAGATTTCAAGGATGGAAAGAAAAAAATAAGGATACCTTTTTACATACAGCAGAATTTACTCTGCAGTTTTAATATAGTATAAACAAGGTACAGTATCTACCAGTGTAATCAAGATAAAGATTGTTCCATACTTCCAGAATTTACCATCAAGCACTTTTCTTGTCAACTTCTCTACCCTAGCCCCTGGCAACCACAAATCTGTTCTCAGACAACTACTTAAAAGAAATTTTATTGGAAGCTAAAGAAGTATACTCTTGCGGCCAGACTTGGCAAAATGAGAATAATTAGAAATGAATGGGCTTACAAGTTCTTAACATACAGTCTGTAAACAATATTCTCAGTAAACACTCTTTTGATTTTACAAAAAAATTAAAATTGTACCGCACTGACAGTTTTTTAGGACATTATCTTCGGAAAATACCCAAAGTGACATTTGGGAAGTATGTATGTTAACATTATGATAAATGAATAAGATTAAAATTCTTGGGAAATAGTGTCTATTAAAGATTGTCACCTGGATGTAAGGCTTTTGATATAAGCAGAAGCAAACATTTAAAAAAAAAATCTTTTTTTTAACATAGTCTGAATCCAGTACTGTTCCTGAATGGATTGATCAAAGCAGTCCCCATATATAATCGTTCAGATTATCTTTGGTCTAGAAAATTTTCAGGTGAATTTTCAAGTCATCTTTCCTGGAAACATGTGATTTTGTGTTAACATAGCTTCCCAGATGAGTCTATCAAGACAAATAACTGTCTTTTCTTAGACTCTTGGACAAGATCTTGGACTCTTATTACATTGTACCTTTTACTTTCTTACATACATAATATCAGGTACATCTTAAAATGAATGAGTATGTTTAATTTTTTCCCCTCATTGAAATTACAAGTTACCTTTGATTTTTAAAAATTACTAAAGCCAGGATTTTTCTGAAAGATTGTAGAACCCTTTTTTCATTGGCAATATTGTTTCTACATAAACATAATTACTTCTTTTTATAAGCAGGATTGCATGTAGTGTTGCCAACCTTGATCATTGTTCTTTGAGCAGTGTTCTTTTTAAACCTACAACTGTAGTTAGGTAATCTTTGTTTTTCCTCTAGTTACAAAATTGTTTTCTTTAAAATTTCATAGTTTGGCTGCCGCTATATATTGAATGATTCTTTGTGGTACTGGTTTGTCCTTTAGTCCCTTTTCCATTAGGATGAGCAGGGCTTGCTGTTTTTCAGTCATTTTATACATCTATATCCTTAATGGACCAT
Organism: Spilogale gracilis; assembly: GCA_004023965.1. NCBI lineage: Eukaryota > Metazoa > Chordata > Mammalia > Carnivora > Mephitidae > Spilogale > Spilogale gracilis. The sequence continues at coordinate 24,612 of PITA01017378.1, read as the reverse complement.
TGGATAAAGGCAATGCAAAGAAAGTTAAGGAACATAAAGGACAACTGTACAAATTTATATTGGTAATTGGCACACTATCCATAAATTGTATTAGCAAAGCAGTTTAAGTTCACGGTTCTATTCAGTTCAGCTCTCCCGAAAAAATTCACCAAGGCAGCATGTTTGTGGAAAAATACATGCAAATAAGGTTTAGAAATTGTCTCTTACTTTAGAAGTAAAACATAAATCATAAAAACTTAGTTGATTATTTTTAAGCACAGCAAGCATTTTGGCAACATGAAAAGAGTTTTTTGGGGATCCATTTTTTACATGACATAGTTTCATACTTATATTTTGATAACAACCTGAATAAAATTGCACAGACATGGGTGCCTGGGTGGCTCAGTTTTTTGGGCGACTGCCTTCAGCTCAGGTCATGATCCCGGAATCCTGGGATGGAGCCCCACATCGGGTTCCCTGCTCGGCGGGAAGCCTGCTTCCCCCCCCCCCCACACTCTCCCTGCTTGTGTTCCCTATCTCACTGTGTTTCTCTCTGTCAAATAAATAAATTAAATCTTTAAAAAAAAAAATTGCACAGACATTTTAAACCTCCCCCTTATTTATTTATTTTTTTTTAAAGATTTTATTTATTTGACAGAGAGAAACACAGCCAGAGAGGGAACACAAGCAGGGGGAGTGAGAGAGGGAGAAGCAGGCTTCCCGCGGAGCAGGCAGCCTGATGTGGGACTCGATCCTGGGTCTCCGGGATCATGACCTGAGCCGAAGGCAGTCGCTTAACCAACTGAGCCACCCAGGAGCCCCTAAACCTCCCCCTTATTATATAAGTAGTAGCTGACCATAAATTTTTGAGACAAAGAAATAGAGACTTAAAATTACTTTAGGGTGAACTTAAAAATTTTAGGTTTTTCGTTAAGTATTTGCATGTTAAAATGAACTTTATACCATAATCCTTAGTCCTGAATTTAAGGTAATTTCATTGTGTTACTTTACATTCAAAACAAATGACATGATTTTAAGTCCGAGGGGTTATACTATCTATAGTGGAAAAAGTTCTGGTAGGTTTTTTGGTTGTGTTTTTTTTTCTTTTTAAGATTTTTGTTGTTGTTGTTTATTTGACACAGATCACAAGTAGGCAGAGTAGCAGAAAGAGAGAGAGGAGGAAGCAGGCTCCCTGCTGAGCAGAGAGCCTGATGTGGGCCTCGATCCCAGGACCCTGAGATCATGACCTGACTTGAAGGCAGAGGCTTAACCCACTGAGCCACCCAGGTGCCCCAGTTCTGGTAGTTTTAAAAGATAATGGAGGGCACCTGGGTGGCTCAGTGGGTTAAGCGACTGCCTTCGGCTCAGGTCATGGTCCCAGAGACCTGGGATCTAGTCCCAAAACCTGCTCCCTGCTCAGCAGGAAGCCTGCCTCTCCCTCTCTCACTCCCCCTGCTTGTGTTCCCTCTCTGGCTGTGTTTCTCTCTGTCAAATAAATAAAATCTTTAAAAAAATAATAATAATGGAAAATAGTTACCTAATCATTCAAATCTGATTCGTAAAAGCTTTTATAAAGAATGGGGAAGAGGGGCGCCTGGGTGGCTCAGTTGGTTAAGCAACTGCCTTCTGCTCAGATCATGATCCTGGAGTCCCAGGATCGAGTCCCCGTTGGGCTCCCTGCTCCATGGGAATCCTGCTTCTCCCTTTCTCACTCCCCCTGCTTGTGTTCCCTCTCCAGCAGTGTTTCTCTCTGTCAAATAAATAAATGAAATCTTTTTAAGAAAATAAATAAATTGAATTTGATAAATCAGTATTGTACAGGGAGAAGGAGTAATCTTACTAGATTGCTCTTACCTATAAATTATATCCTGTAGCTTTTTTAAAAATTACTTATTTATTTTAGGGTACACAAATTGGGGGAGAGGAACAGGAGAGAGAGAAGCAGACTCCCTGCTGACCCTAGAGTGATATCACAACCTGTGCTGAAGGCATACTCTTAACGACTGAGCCTTTTTTTTTTTTTTTTTTTTAGATTTTTGTGGGCCTGGAATATCTGACAGTTGGTTTCTAGAACTGGTATTTCCTATTTGATAATTAATAGGTCTAAAATAATTTTAGTCCCCCTAAATTTTTAAGACAGGAAGCAGGTATAGTACAGTAAATCTATTCAGGAGAATACAGATTTTTTAAGTAATCTCTACACCCAGCATAGTTTGAACTTACAACCCCAAGATCTACTTAATGTCCAGATTTATTTGTTTTCTTTCAAAAGATTTTATTTATTTATTGGACAGAGGGGAACATAGGCAGGGGGAGTGAGAGAGGGAGAAGCAGGCTTCCTGCCGAGCAGGGAGCCCGATGTGGGGCTCGATCCTGGGTCTCCAGGATTATGATCTGAGCCGAAGGCAGTTGTTTAACCACCTGAGCCACCCAGGTGCCTCTCATGAAGACTTTTTGATGACTTTGGTTTTATCACTAGGGAATCAGCACATCTTGATAAGCAAGATTTCCTTGTGGGGAAAAGTTACTTAATTTATAGCTAGTTCTTGAAGCTGTAGTATTTCCTGTCCCTTTGACCTTGAGTGTTGTCAGAGTAGGCATGGTTTTCTCTTCATGTTTTCCCAATCATGCACTTTGACTTTTTACAAAGAGGGTCTACTTAAACTTTGTTAGAGGAATCTTCGTGAGGTTAAAAGTCTTTTTTGCTTAAGCAGCAGTTCCATTCCACTGCACGCCCGTTAGCACTACCATTTGGTCTTCTGAAATTTTTTTTCTCTGAAAACTAGAGCATTTGTCTTCGTTCTGTATTCATGAGCCCATTACATAGATCCAAAACAAACTGCATTTTTTGCCTCATTTTCATTGTGATGATTTCCCTGTATCAGGTGAAATTGTGTGGTTCAAAAGGAAGTTCCAGTGCTGACAAGTACAGGGAATCTGGAATGACAAGATCATTTGTTTGGCGACTGGTGCCAGTGAATGGGTTGGGAAGGGGTAGTTTAGATCTCTGAATCTAACAGGATTGGGTCATGAGATGTGCCATGCCCAAAGATGTAGGTAACTCACCTTCATTTACCTCCAGAAATTGCTTTTTTAAATATCATCATCTTGCACAAAGGAGAGAGGTTTCTGAATTTTCTTTTAGTTTATAGTTATTGAATTATTACACTGTAGGAGATTAATGGGCCAAAAGCGCTTTATGTATGGAAAGTAGTAGTGATAATAAAATGTTACTGTAATTATCTTTTTTTAATTTTTGTTTGTATTTCCATAAACGAATTAAAACTGACATTAACAACTCACTTAAAATTTGTCTGTAAATTGGCTGTAGGCACTTGAGTGGCTTAGTTGGTTAAGCATCTGCCTTCTGCTCAGGTCAGCCTGCTTCTCCCTGTGCGTGCTGCTCCCCCTGTTCGCTCCCACTCTCTCTTCTCTGGCAGATAAATAAAATCTTTTTGTTTTTTGTTTTGTTTTTGTTTTTTTTTAACTTTTTTTATTTATTTATTTGACACAGAGAGAGAGATCACAAGTAGGCAGAGGGAGAGGAGGAAGTAGGCTCCCTGCCAAGCAGAGAGCCCAATGCTGGCCTAGATCCCATGACGGTGAGATCATGACCTGAGCTGAAGGCAGAGGCTTTAACCCACTGAGCCACCCAGGCGCCTTTAAATAAAATCTTAAAAAAAAAAAAAAAAAAAAAATGCTGAGAAGAAAGCTGTAGAAGCACTAACACCTTTCTACTTTCTGAACCCTACATTTTCTTATTTCCTGGTACTCAAACTTAAGTGTTCCTTAATAGAGCTTAAAACAAGAATTATGATTGCCGTAGTAACTTTTATTACCGCAAAGTTGAATCTTTAGCGCTTGAAATTCCATATCTACTGTGCTTCAAGGAATAAGTATTGGGTGGTCTTGACTAAAAACTGCTTAAGTGAAAATTACTAACTAATACCCTTACTTGTTTGGCAGTGTACCATGTGTTCCTTCTTAATTTAGGAAAATATTTCTGTCATAGCTACTCTTAGGAAAAAATAAGCTACTACTATGTAAAAGTAGTATGGAAACATTTTAGATTAAGTTGGGTTGAGTAAGAGAATTATCTCTACCTGGAGGATTGGAGACTTAGAAATTCAGAGATTAGCCACAACTATTATACTAGTTAATATATACTAATTATAAAAGCCTTTGTAATACATCACTTTTGCTTCTTAAAACTTATGAAATTAGAGCAGCACTTGTTGGATAATTTTTGTGGACTAATACCTCGGCCTTACAATTAAGCTAGTTACTAAAAATAGCAGAACAATATTAAAAGATTTTTTTTTCAGTGGTACATCTCTTAACCTTCTTATGCTGCCAGTCTCTTGTAAAAATAACAACATGGAATGTAGAGGTTTTCTAGAACTGTTCTCCATGTAAGAAGTTCTTTTGTTATACTTTGAATTTTCGCTTTACAAATATGAAGTCAATTTGAGATTATCTTTAGCAGTCACTGGGATACTTCTCCAGTAGAAGGAGCAGTTAAGCATCCATGATGATTTTTGAGAGCTGAATGTGTGCTGCGCAGTGGATTTAGGATCTAAAAAATAGTGAACAAAACAGACAATATTCTCCATCCTGTTGGAATTGGAGCTATGAGTGCATTCTCTGCTTAAATGTTAGAATGGATTATGGCTTTTAATACACAGCTAACACATATGAATGGCTCTTTGATTTTATAGGCCAGAACTGGTTAATACTATCAGTTTTATATGGTTCAATTTAGTATCACTACTAATAGTAATGATTTATTTCTATACTTAATGTGGATGAAATTTCAAGGATTTAGCTCACCATAAATAACCACTGTTTGCAGATTCCATTAATTGCAGTCTCTTTTTGTGAGTACTTTATTTGGGATTGTTTTCTATGTTTTATTTAGTTATGAATTTTAGCATATAGAGTAAAATAAGAATACATGTATATGTCGGGTATTCATTTAACAAAGTAATACTTTGTTAATACTGCTAGAGTACAGAGGAACCTTTTATGTCCATCCCTTAAGGCCAGCCAACTATCATTGGATATGTGTGTGTGTGTGTGTGTATAGTATTGAAGTAGCTGCTGTGTTCAGAATGGCAGAGAGAAGGCTTAAATTAGCAAAAAGATACAAATTGAGAGACAGTGAACATTAATGTATTATCTTATAAGGTCACCAATGGATCTTGCCAACTTAATTTTAGTTGTGAAGGAAGTATGTTTTCCTTTTATCCGATAGGATGTACAGTTACCCGGCACGTGTTCCTCCTCCTCCTCCTATTGCTCGGGCTGTAGTTCCTTCAAAACGCCAGCGTGTATCAGGAAACACCTCACGAAGGGGCAAAAGTGGCTTCAATTCTAAGAGTGGACAGCGAGGATCTTCCTCCAAGTCTGGAAAGTGTATGTATTATTCTTGCAGCAACTTTTTGATTCTGCAACTTGTGTGTTGAAATAGGGAAATAAATGCAGTTAATAAGGTTCAGGCTTTATACAAATGGCTTTGTATAGTCAAAATAATGGAAGAGGAGAAGTTAGTAGTGATTAAGGGACCAATTAAACTATTAGACTTTAGGGAGCTAACTATAAGCACTTGTAAATTTACAAAATGTGTAAGTCAAGTCAAACAGTACAAAACATGCTTTTCAAATATAATTGAGGTTTTTAGTGGACCTACAGAAGTAAGAATACTGTTGCTGTGGTGCCGGGGGTGGCTTAGTAGTTAAGCATCTGCCTTTGGCTCAGGTCATGATCCCAGAGTCCCGGGATCAAGCCCCGCATTGGGCTTCCTGCTCGTAGGAAGTAAGTACTTCCTGCAAGTAGGAAGCTTGCTTCTCCCTCTCTCACTTCTCCCTGCTTGTGTTCCCTCTCTGGCTCTGTTTCTGTCAAATAAAATCTTTAAAAAGGGGGGGGGGTGTTGCTAGGGGAGTAGGCACATTAGATTTAGCTTTTAGCTACCAACTAAAAAATGAGGATCCTCATGACTAGGACAGTATGATCCTTGCTCCGTTTCTCCTGGGATCTCCTGCTGACTATTGCCTTATAGTTTAGTTAGAAATGTGCTGGGCATCTGGTAACTTCTGGTACAGTTGATTCTAATATAGACTTCTGTTTGTATTAAAGTGAAAGGCGATGACCTTCAGACCATTAAGAAGGAGTTGACCCAGATAAAACAAAAAGTGGATTCTCTACTGGAAAGCCTGGAAAAAATCGAGAAAGAACAGAGCAAACAAGGAGGTAAATGGTTTTGGCAACTTGTTGGGTATAAACCTGGGTTAGTTACTGAAGATAGTTGAAGGTATATGTTGGAATAGTGGGGTGTAAAGCGATTGAATATGAAACTTGGGGAATTTGAATTGGGAAGGGCATTTGTGTGGGAGGATATAGATTTGTGCTGCAGTTCTGTGATCATTAATGGGGATTGTCTACGTCCTGTGGACATTACTTGCCCCTAGACAGACTTGTCCTTCTCATCCCCAGTAGAGATGAAGAATGATAAGTCAGAAGAGGAGCAGAGCAGCAGCTCCCTGAAGAAAGATGAGACTAATGTGAAGATGGAGTCTGAGGGGGGTGCAGATGACTCTGCTGAGGAGGGGGACCTACTGGATGATGATGATAATGAAGATCGGGGGGATGACCAGGTGAAAACCACGGGAAAGGAAAGAAAGAGGTGGTGGAGGGGGGAGCAGGGACACATGGAGTGCCTCTAACTCCATCCTGTTTGTGTCTGTTTCTCACAGCTGGAGTTGATCAAGGATGATGAAAAAGAGGCTGAGGAAGGAGAGGATGACAGAGACAGCGCCAATGGCGAGGATGACTCTTAAGCACATAGTGGGGTTTAGAAATCTTGTCCCATTATTTCTTTACCTAGGCGCTTGTCTAAGATCAAAATTTTCACCAGATCCTCTCCCCTAGTATCTTCTTCAGCACATGCTCACTGTTCTCCCCATCCTTGTCCTTCCCATGTTCATTAATTCATATTGCCCTGCGCCTAGTCCCATTTTCACTTCCTTTGACGCTCCTAGTAGTTATGTTAAGTCTTACCCTGTAATTTTTGCTTTTAATTTTGATACCTCTTTATGACTTAACAATAAAAAGGATGTGTGGTTTTTATCAACTGTCTCCAAAATAATCTCTTGTTATGCAGGGAGTACAGTTTTTTCCATTCATACATGAGCTCAGTAGTTACTTCCCTAACTGCAAAGGCAATCGCATTAGTTGAGTAGCACCTGAGAGCAGCTTGAGTTAGAGGTATGTGTGTTATACCCCACATAAGAGTGCTAATGTGGGGCTGTTCAACACAAATGTAACAATGTATTTTTGTGAATGAGAGTTGGCATGTCAAATGCATCCTCTAGAAAAATAATTAGTGTAATACTCTTAAGGTTTGTTTTCTAAAGTTGATACTGTGGGTTATTTTTGTGAACAGCCTGATGTTTGGGACCCTTTTTTCTCAAAATAAACAAGTCCTTATTAAACCAGGAATTTGGAGGAAAAAAAAAAACCTGGTTTTTTATTTTTGTATTTTATAATTGTTCACTTCAAATTCTTTGTTTCGCAGCGGCCTCCACAAAAACCCTAGAATGTACAAAATGTATTTTTCTTTTAGTTATAGTCAGCACTCATACCAACATACACTACTCAAATGATGTGTCATTGGGGTGGGTATTGCATTAGGGAGACGTTAACTTCGATGTGGAGTGGAGATTCTTGTGCAGGATGGCTTTTCTATCCTAATGAAAAGGTTTGGGAACTACATTAAGCTTTTTCATCAATGTTTTTTGGTCCATTTGGCACCCTCTTTGAGTTTTTTGTTGTGTGCTGAATCGTTTTGTTCTTAAATAGAAAGAGGTTCAGACATGTTAAGATTTGAGGACAATTGGAACAAGTAGAGAATAAACATCTGTTTCTTCCATTTTATCCTTTTAATGGCTATTTAGAGTCCTAGTTACTTTCTGAATTCTGAATCTGTGCCTCCAAGTTCCTAAGAATAGAAAAGCTCTTTCTTCCCTGCTCTTCTGTAGTTTATTACCTTCCCAGGTGACTGAGAATATTTACTTTCAATTAGTTTAATCCATATAAATAATTTTTGTTCCCGTCCCCTATGTTATTGATTTCAGTGATTTTTTTTTTATTTTTTTTTATTTTTTTTAAGCCATGACACTAATTAGCACCTAGACTTCTAAGGATGGATTTATTAAATAGGTTCTAAATTTGTTATGCTTGCCTAACTAATCCTGAAAGGTCTGGTTTATGTTTTATACTTGTTTTCCAACAGAGCAGGATAAGAACGTGGCTAGTTTGGACTATTAACATTCACACAAACCTTGGATTCCCCTGAAAGTTGCTATTTCACAGCATGCAACAAAGTCATTTATATCCAACCTACTGTGAGCAGAAGTCCTGCCCTATTTATTAGGATCTCAAAAATCATTTTATGTAACAACGTGACAAAGCAGAAAGGGAAGACGCTAAACTATGAATCCCTTGGACCCCTCATCCTAGTATAGAAGTAGCTTTTGTTGGTTAATTTGGTCAAAAATATTTCTATCAACCCTGTTTTCTGATCTTAATATGATTTCATGTTACACAAACTCACTTTCAGCACATAGTCCCTGAAAGGAAATAAGCTGGATGCTTAGAAGAAAGGGTCAGGGTTCTAATATGGTAATAAAACCCATTTAAGATTATAATGTTAGCCATCTAGCACTTAGAAGATAAGATGCTGGACCAGTTAGGCCAGGCATGAAAGTGTCTATTTTTTAAATTTCATACGAAACCAAGTATTGAAAGAAACTGGAAAGATGAGACAAATGATCATATGCCCTTCAAAAATGTGTACAAATACACACAGCATTTTTGATAATATGCCAAGACATCTCTGGTTTGTCTTGATGGGGAAGGGTAATTTCACACTCTAAGTCTTAGGCTATTAGGAGTTCAATTTCCTCATGGAACTAGAGCAGTACTGTAGATGTCTATAATCATAGGTTATACTCTTTTAATACTTTAAAATTCAGGCTCCTAGGCCAAAACTTAGAGAAAAGGAAATGTGTCTGAAATAGCATATAGTTAAGTATCTTGCAAGCTAATTGCATGCAGATAGCTAAAGCTTTTTTTAAAAAGAGGCCATTGTCTTAAAGCCCGTTGATCTAGTACAGGCCTATAGTCACTGTTAACATTATTTAACTCTGGGCCCCCGGAAAAGAGATCAGAAGTAGGTTCAGTAGAAACAGGAAGAGCAAGCATGGCTTATGGGTTAGTTAGCAGTGGGTTGGCAGTGCTGGTGGGGTTGAAAAGTTTTGATGGTTTGAGAGCTAATTTTTTAGAGGGAATTCTGGGTAACTTGACAGTCTCAAAGATCAGTCCTTAATCTATTCAGTAGATAGAAATAAGATTTAAAACAGTAAAACACGGTGATGAGTTTGTTGGGTATTAAAAATTTCAGAATAATGGTTTACCCAGTAGGTCCAGGAAATGTAAAAATAGCCTGGAAGCTTTAAAGAGTGCACTGTCCAGCCAGGATTGGATGAAGAAGGTGGATGACTTAAATTCCTTTGGGACATTTCTGATGCTGCATAATTTTTAATGGGGAGACTTCTGTGGAGTTCACTTGCAAAAGTACTTTTCTAATTTCACTAGTGAAAGCTAACTAAGCTGTTGGATTGGAATGGATGATAAATTTGGAATGCTTGAAAAGAGGGTTCCCAATGGATTTCAGATGTCACCCCAGCATCTGAAACCTGAAAGGTCAGTAGTGTTAGTACATGTTTTAAAATCTCTTAACAGACGGACCTAGGTGTAAGAGAATGGGAAAATTGCAAACAAAAACAAAAGAATTACAGTAAACTGGAAAGGAATAAAATGAAGTCAAATGAGTATTGAGAAGGTTGTGGAAGGAAAGGATAGATAAAAATAAGCTTCATTCTAGCCATACAGTAAATATAAAATATCAATAAAGGAGTCTAGTGAATAACTTAGTATACTGATTCAAAAGAGTAAGTAGCTAGAGGAAGCAAAGCCCACAGGTATGATACGCAAAGTAAAGAAATGGAACTGCCAAGAGACTATTCGTCACAAACACTAATGGTTTTAGGTAACCTGGATGATGTGTGGGGTGTGTTGTAGTTGGGAAATAGGAAATATGTATTTATTTTTAGGAGAATGAGAAAGCATCATCATTGATTGTGGCCTTGGAGAATGAAAGATACAGCCATAGAAGTTGGCCTTTTTATTTAATGTGAGGGAAATTCACCTGCAGCACTGTCAAATGGGGTTTGAATTTCTGGACCCTAGTTCAGATCACACTACCCAAGGAAATGCATTTCAATTGAGTTTTAGATGGATTTAAAAAAAAGGGGGGGGGTCGTGATACCTTGAAGCCAGTTAAAAGTAGTCAACACAGATATGATAAATGGGAGTGACCAGTAAATGAGCTATATATGATAGAATATGGATTGGTAAGTAAATAAAAAGAACCTCATTTGTTTTATCAATGCTATATCTCATAGAAAACTAGTATCATTTATACTGTGGTATTTATTTGATAAATAAGGGGCTCTCTCTTGGAGAATTTTTAGTGTTTAAAAAGACTTTGGGGTAAAGTGAAAATTGGGCTAGCTAAACTGTACAGAAAAGGATAAATTTAGATGTATCCCTGACTGGGATGACACAATTCCAGATGTTTAGAGAGGAGAATAAGGCGTGTTGGAAAATTCCATGTTCGGATTTTAGTTAATCAAATTAATCCTAATAAATCAAGAAGGCCTCAAAAGAACATGTGCTTGCATTAGTAACTTTCAAATTAATTTAAAAACTTTAATATTCCAATTATGAAAAACAGAACCTGTATAGAGATTTGGGGCGTGCTTTCCCCCCACCTTAAATTAGAACTACAATAGAAAGAAGGGATAGTGTAATGGGATGATTGCCAAAAAGACAAAGTAGCTACTGAATAAAAGTAGAAGCCCAAGATTTTTATGTGGCACACAAAGGAGAACTTGAGGGAAGTAAAAATGTTTTGAAGATTTGACAAAAATTTGCTTGTGCAAAATGCCTCCTCTAACAGGCCTTTCATAAACCTAAAGTTACTAAAAATAGTATGTTAAATTAGTTATCGGATGGATCTCAACTTCGGTTATGCATTAGAATTACTAAGGGAGCTTTTAAAATCCTGACGCCCAGGTGTGCACTCCAGACCAATTAAATCTCTGCAGTTGGTCTGGACTCTTGACAGTAATTTTCAGTTTGCTAGCAAAACGGGAAATCCCTGCATCAAAAGGTAAAAAGTGCCTTTTCCAAGGTAAATAAGGTAGATTAGGCCTTTCAGAGAAGGTGTCTGGGTGACTGACTAATAAGTTAGTAAATAGTTAAAGAGTGTTCATGTCGTATGTTAAGACAGGTGCTTACAGTAAGAGAAAGCAGAGTGGCTACGCTTTATTTAAAATGAAAGCATCTGGTGAAAGGATGAGCATGTATCTCCTTGAAATCTGTGGCCAAAGTATAGAAAGCACTGAAGGGGAGGTTGTCTGGATAGGGTTAAAAGGTGAGAAAGCTAGGATTGAGGGAGAGAAAGTCTTTGTTCTCTGAGGTTACGAGAAGACATGTTAAAATAAGCCCAACTTTATCCATCCACCACTGTTAAAGTAATGCACTCTCCAATAGAACTTTCTGTGATGGAAGTGTTTCATAGTGCATTGATGAATGTGCTAGCCCTGTGGCTGCCAAGCCCTTGAAATGTGGCTAGTGTGACTGATTAATTAGATTTTCAGTTTTACTTTTGATCCGAATAGTGTGGCTGTCTTACTGGAAAAGAGCAGTTTCTAAAAAAGTACAGATACTGTTATGTTAGCTGTAACTTAGGTGAACAAATGTGACTTTCCGGGGTGTTTCATGTCCTTAATTTGTTGAAAATACGTATTTCTAGGCCCTAGACCTCAACATCGAAGACTTCCTTAGAACATCCCTAGACAAACATGGAATACTTCACTAGTAGGACATCTACAACTACAGGCATAGTCACTTACCTTTATTTAGCAATGTTTCTTGTAAAATAATTTTTTTTTCTTTTTTAAGATTTTTTTTTATTTATTTATTTGACAGAGAGAGATCACAAGTAGGCAGAGAGGCAGGCAGAGAGAGAGGAGGAAGCAGGCTCCCTGCCAAGCAGAGAGCCCGATGCGGGCCTCGATCCCAGGACCCTGAGATCATGACCTGAGCCGAAGGCAGAGGCTTTAACCCACTGAGCCACCCAGGCGCCCAGTGTAAAATAAAATGTTAAGTAGGAACCCATCTTGTTAGGGGGTGCCCAAGGCTCAAGGCAGATATAGGTTGTATATGCATCCAAGAATGCTGCTGGGCAAGCACTTAAGGTAAATCTTAGTTGATTTTCACATGATTGTATTACATACATATGGAAGTAATTTCTAAGTTTCAAAGAGTGTCAGACTAAGTGCCTTTTTGAAAGCCCCATAGATAAAAAATGTTAGAGGCATCATTGTGACCTGGCTTAATCATTGGATTTGGGACCTAAGGAGAGGAAATGGTATCTTGGAGTTTACATCCTGAATCCCAAAAAATGACAACTATTTGCAAAGCATGGTAACAGACTAGGATCCTAGCACCTTCTCTTAAATTTAACAGAAGGAAAAAACAACCTTGCATTTTTTTTCTTGATTCTGTACACTGAATGCTAAAGTGGTTCGTAGACTTAACGGTTGGAAACACATCTTGAAAAACACCTGGCTAAGAGCAGAAACTGCTGTGTTATGCAACGTGGTTGCGCTTCAGAAATAAAGCAAGAATACAGAGAATAGTCTTCCCTATCCATTTTCCTTAGCTCTTCCCAGGGAATCCAGGGGCACTATTATAAACTATTTCTTCTACCTTAAACTTCCAAGTATAAGAATGATTATTTGTCAGGATAATACTCAATACAATTTCAACTCTGTACCGTGATGTTTGCATGATCCATTAGAAACACCTGGCAATGTCATTACAAGAAAGTCCTAAAAAGGATTTGGTCTTTCCCAAAGGATTTATTAATGGGAAAGGGGTTCAGTGACACAGGTTGAGTCACCTTTGCAGACCCACACAAGCCACAATGAGTTTCTGGTATGAATGTGGGACATAAGTGACCAAAGAAGTTTGGAGCCTGAAAATTTACCTGTCAAGTTCAGTGACTCAGAAATTCCTACCCATTTACTGCTTGGTGAAGAGCTTTACTATAGTTCAGACTTAGAAATCTTCCCATGGACCATAAAGTCTTGGGGTCTGATTTTTTTTTTTGCCTATTTTGTCCCTGCCCTAAAGGATACTTGCTTTACAGAGGTATGAATGAGATCCTTAAAGCTTCTCCTGGCCCTACTTGGGGGAAATTACCCACCCAGAGAGGGCTCATAGTGGAGCCAGACATCTGCTAGATAGCTAGAGCCAGCTGCCTGCCCAACCTCGCTCAGTATTCCTCTACCTAGTGGGAACCCTCCCACACACCCGATACTCCATTTTGTTAGTTCCTCATCCAGCTAAATTTGCCCTCTTCCCCAGAACTTTATATTGACTCAGCAAAAGCTCTTCTGTAGCAGCAGCTAGGTCATTCACAAAGTGCTAGAATCTATTTGTTGCCAGAGTTAACCTGCTTAACTGTTGGAAATGCTGCAGTGGGCTGTTCTGTCTTGGGCAATAGGAGGAGCAGCCCTTAGTAGGAACTACTGAGGTGGGGTGGGGGGGTCTGTAGCAGCATCCAGAGTTGCTCACTTACCTGACCGCTATGGCGACGGCTTCAGTGTTTGTTGTGTGTTTCTATTCCCTCATCTGGGCATACAGTCCTGATTCATTTCCCTGGTGGGACCCAGCAATGTCTGGGTGTATACCCGGGTCCCAGCAATCTCCCTTCAAGCCTTTAGATGAGGCACATGGCAGTGCTACTCCTCTGAGGTTTATCTTGTCTTGTCCTCTTAAGCACTTAACCTAATGAAAGAATATATATCTTTCCTTCAAAGTAATTAACTGTCCAGCACGGTCCCTCCCTTGGCCAAGTAGTCTGCAGTCTTCATGCTAATGACTTGAAGGTTTATTTTCTCTAGATCTCTACAGACTGGGAGGCATTGTTTTTAGCTTTGGTGTATCTGAGAAATACTGACTTTCCACCAAGATGGCAGCCTCCTGCCTACCCTGTATGCACTGTTTTTCTTTTGCCTTCCTTGCGAAGCACGTTGGGTGTCAGTGGTTCCATAGCCATGTTTCCCTCCACCCCACCCTCTTTTTTGCAACTTTTTGGCACTCTTCAGTCCTCACTTAACAGCTTCAGAATATCCTAGGCACAGTTCAGTTGCGACATAACCACACATCATTTTTCCTAAGAAGTAACTCGTGAAACAAGAACAACCACCATGTTTAACATAATCCGAACTCCTGTATCTAGCTGATGTAAACACTTAATTATATTTGCTCTGTTCAGAAATAAAAATAACATGCCATTTTTATACCTACTGTTAAAGCTCCTGGGCCTCCTAAAATGTGTGTCCAATCATTTTCTCACAGTCTCACTGGCACCATTCCAGTCCAAGTTACCATCCCCTTGCTTCTGGTTTACTGCAATACCCTTTTGTATACCCACACCCACTTTGATCCTTTTCCAATCACTTTTACACACAATAGCCATTGTGATCTCAAAACACATGTAATCTTGGCACTTCTCGGTTTAAAAGCCCTTCTGGCTTTCCTTGCCCTAAGAAAATGACAAAATTTCTTGACCACAGTGCACATGGCATACCCAGTCTTTCCTTGCCTATCCATCCTCTGTACCATGTGCTGCTCACGTTCCTTATTTGAACTTTTCTTTTGTGCCTCTCTCCTTCCACCTTTGTCCATTTGGTTCCCTAGTGAACTTCGGTTTACCCTTAAGAGTTCAGCTCAAGTGTTGGTTCCTCCAGGAATCCTCCCCCACCTGCCTGACAAGTAGGCCAGTAGGCTCTCCCAGAACCAGGAATCTCTTTTGTAGCGCTTATTACAGCCACACTCAGCAATCTCTATAATTACTTGATTCATATTTTTCTAATTAGAGTGGAAATCGATGAGAGCAGGAGCCACATCTATTACTACTTACCCCTAAGTGTTTCAGAGTGTCTGAAACATCAAAGTATGTTGAATGAATGGCGGGAAAGGGAAAGGAAAAAATTGGGGAGGGTCAGCTCTGGGTGAGGCAGTCTTGGAAACCGCCTGAATGCCCAGCAAGGTTGAAGATGCATTCCTATTCCTATTTCACTGTAATATTTCACAATCCTTTCCCAGTGCCTCCAGCAAATCCCTAATTCATGTCTGATTGCCAAGGATGAGAAACTGAATTACCCAAAAAAGATAGTTGTGCTCATTGAAATTAACCTCACTCAGGGCACCTGGGTGACTCAGTTAAGCACCTGCCTTTAGCTTGGGTCATGATCCTGGGGTCCTGGGATCAAGGCCCATGTGGGGCTCCCTGCTCAGCAGGGAGTCTGCTTCTTCCCACTATCCCTCCTGTTCATGCTCTCTCTCAAATAAATAAAGTATTAGAAATTAACCTCTTTAAATACCTCTAAGTTTAATTTCCTTTACAAAGCCCACTCTCCCTTTAGTGGGCAGTTCTACCCATCACCACCACCACTCTTTAAAATTAAAAGACACATATATACTATAAAATGCATGCATTTTAAGCATATGGCTTCATGAAGACTTAGAAATTAACATGCCTGTGTAAACACCACTCTGATCAAGATATGGAATATTACCAGCACCCTGGAAACAAACTTCGTGCCCTTTCCAGTCATTACCCCCTTAGGTAACCACTACTCTGACTTCTGTCACCATAGATAGGTGTCCTCTTTGTGAACTATACATAGATGGAATAGTAATGTTGATGTTTGGGCTCACCATGGGAGAAACACTTGGATGTAGTTTATTTGGGGAATGATACCAGGAGACAGGACTTGTGAGGAAGTGGAAGAGTGAGACAGGTAAGAAGAAAAAGCTAGTGTAAAGATGTGTTACTGTGACTGGGTACCTAATGCTTCTCCGAGTTTTCTAAGGATAGGGGAATAGGAGGCTGGACTATTTATCTGCTGGCTTCTGTTCCCCCAGGATGCCACAAGGAGGTTAATTTCCCTACAGTTTGGGGCTGTAACTGAGCTTAATTGGCTCTGGAAGCATCAAAGGACATTTAGATTGTTTTTGGTTTGAGATAATATTCCCATAAACATTCTTGTACATGTCTTCTGAAAACATCTGTACACATTTCTGTTGGGTATGTATATAATTGGGTGGAACTGGGCCTAGGGTATGTGTATATTCAGCTTTAATAGATATTGTGAAACACCTCTCCAAAGTGGTTTTACTAATTTATACTTTCTTTAGCTGTAAATGAAATTTTTAGTTGCTCCACATTTTTGTCAGCACTTAGTATTGTCAGTACTTATAATTTTAGTTTTTTTAATGAGTGTGTTTGAGTGTGTTTCACTTTGCTGTTTGGTAAACGTTTATTGTATAATTTACATACAGAAAAGTGCACGTATCGTGTACAGCTGTTACATTTTGGCACACTGAACACACTCAAAAATTAACAAGAAATCAAGGAATTGGAGAATCACCAGCACTGCAGAAGTCCCATGCATGCATGCCCTCTTCTGGCCACTACACCATCATCCCAAGGACATCTATTATCCTGACACCATAGATTCTTTCTGCCTGCCTTTCAACTTCAAATACGTTAAATAATATGTAGTTTTTTATGTCTAGCTTCTTCGATTCAACATTGTCTTTTCAGTTCATCTATATTGTTGCATGTTGTAGTTTGTTCATTCATACTATTGTATAGTATTGCATTATACAGGTATATTGCAATTTATTCATTCTGTGAAATGGCATTTAGACTGCTTTCAGTTTGGGCTATTATGAATAAAGCTGCTATGAACATTCTAGAGCATCTCTCTTTTTTTTTTTTAACAAATGTGTCTATTTCTGCTGGGTATCAATCTAAGAATGAAATCACTGGAATAAAGAGTATTATCTCATGCCCTTGCATACCTGCTATTTTCCAATCTTAGCTATTCTGGTAGTCACTTTACAAAGTTTTTCTTAAGGGGTGCCTGGTTGGCTCAATTAAATCTCTGACTCTGGATTTCAGTTCAGGTCATGATCTCAGCGTTGTGGGATTGAACCCACGTCAGGCTCCACATTCAGCAGGGAGTCTTCTTGAGATTCTCTCTCTCTCTGGACTTCCCACCCCACCCTGCTCACCCTCTTTCCCCCTAAAAAATCTTCAAAACAAATTTTTAAGAATTTTTTCTTAGAAGTTTCTCTTTTCTGGGACGCCTGGGTAGCTCAGTCTGCTAAGCGTCTGCCTTTGGCTTGGGTCATGATCCCAGGGTCCTGGGATTGAGTGCCACATTGGACTCTTTTTTCAATAGGAAGCCTGTTTCTCCTGCCTGCTGCTCCCCCTCCTTATGTTTGAGCCCTCTCTCTCAGAAATAAAAATTTTAATCTTTTTAAAGGATTTTATTTATTTATTTAACAGATCGCAAATAGGCAGAGGCAGGCAGAGAAACGGGGTGTAAGCAGGCTCCCCGCTGAGAAGAGAGCCTGACGTGGGACTCAATCCCAGGACCCTGAGATCATGACCTTAGCCGAAGGCAGAGGCTTAACCCTCTGAGCCACCCAGGCACCCAGGAATAAGATCTTTTATTTATTTATTTTTAAGATTTTATTTATTTATTTGACAGAGGAACAGCTAGAGAGGGAACACAAGCAGGGGGAGTGAGAGAGAGAGAAGCAGGCTTCCCGCCAGGCAGGGAGCCTGATGTGGGGCTCGATCCCGGGTCTCCGGGATCATGACCTGAGCCGAAGGCAGTTGCTCAACCAATTGAGCCACTCAGGCGTCCCATAAGATCTTTTAAAAAAAAGTTTTTATCTTTCCTTTTTTTAAAAAATCAGCTTCTAGGGGTGCTTGGCTGGCTCACTCAGGAAGAGCGTATGACTCGATCTCAGGATTGTAAGTTCGAGTTCCACGTTGGGTGTAGAGATAAATCAATAACTTAAATAAAACTTAAAAAATAAAAGAATCTTCAGTGACTCCTGGGTATCTCAGTCACTTAAGCATTTGCTTTTGGCTCAGGTCATAATCCCAGGGTCCTGGGATCAAGCCCTGCCTCCAGCTCCTTGTCCAGTGAGGGGCCTGTTTCTCCCTGTCCCGCTGTCTGCCACTCCCCTGCTTATGTGCTCTCTCTCTGATAGATACATAGATAAATCTTTTAAAAAATAAAAATAACCTTCTAATGTTGGAGTAACATTAGATTTTCAGAAAAGTTGCAAAGACACAGAGGGTATGTAAGTGATGAACCTCTGAATTCTACTGAAACCAATATTGCATTGAATGTTAACTAGAATTTAAATAAAAATTTAATAATAAATGCAAACCTCATCATAAAACAGTACAGAAAGCTCCCTATATGCCCATCCTCCAGTTTCTCTTAATTTTAACAGCTTAATGCTACCATAGTACATTTGTTAAAACTAAAAAATCAACACGGATGCATTACTGTTAAACCCCAGACCTGGGGCACCTGGGGGGCTCAGTCAGTTAGCCTCCAACTGTTGATTTCAGCTCAGGTCATGATCTCAGGGTCCTGAAATTGAGTCCTGTGTCAGGCTTCACATTGGGCATGGAACCTGCTTGAGTTTCTCCCTTCTGCCCCTCTATATTGTGCATGCTTTCTCTCTTAAAAAAAAAAAAACTCAAGACCTTATTCAGATTTCAGCAGTTACCACATTGACTCGTGTGTTTGTATGTTCTGCACAATTTTATCACATGTATTAATTCATGTAACTACCACCACACTCAATATACAGAAATGTCCCATTACCACAAAAGAACCCTTATACTATTTATTATACTATGTCTGCCATCCCCCTGTGACCATTCCTACCCTTGGAAAACACTGATCTGTTCTTCGTTACTATAATTTTGCTGTTTCAAGAAGTTATATAAATGGCATCATACAGTGTGTAAGTTTTGAGAATGACTGCCCTTCCACACACACACACAGCACAAAGCCCTTGAATTCCCTCCAAGTTGTTACATGTAACAATAGTTTGTTCCTTTTGTTGCTGTGGATGTACCAGTTTGTTTAACCATTCATCTGTTGAAGGACATTTGGGATGCTTCCAGTTTAGGGCTATTACAAATAAAGTTGCTATGAATATTTGTGTTCAGTTTTTGTGGATATATCTTTTCATTTCCCTGGGATAAATGCCCAGGAAGGAGTGTGGTGACTGGTGAGTAGCATGGTAAGTATATGTTTAATTTTATGAGAAATTGCCAAACTATTTCCCAGAGTTGCTGTGTTATTTTACATTCCCACCAACAAGAACAAGAAATCCAGTTTCTCTGCATTCTTAGCAAGATTTGGGATTGTCACTAGTTACTTTTTTTTTTAGGGTATTTAGGTAAGCTCTTTGCTCAACCTGGGACTTGAACTCATGACCCCGAGTTCAAGAAATGCATGCTCTACTGACTGACCCAAGCAGATGTGCATATAATTGGATTTTTTTAAACTGCTGAATCTTGAGGGGATTTACTATGTTGGGTGGAGAGCTTACCTAAAGCAAACAAAAAACCCAAAAACCTGCTGAGTTTTGGGAGTTCCTTATATATTTTAGATACAGATCATATGTCAGATAGTTTGCAAATATTTCCTCTCATTCTGTATCTTTTCTTTTCATCTTTAACAGAACTTTTGTAGAGTAAATTTTTAATTTGGATAAGGTCCAATTCAATTTATCAATTTTTGTCTTTTATGGATCATGCTTTTGGTGTCATTTCTAATAACTCTTTACCAAGAATTAAGTCCTGATGGTTTTCTATTTTTTCTCTAATAAGATTTTTTCTGTAAATTCACTTTGCCAACATATAGTACCTTACTAGTTTCAGATGTAGAGTTAAATAATTCATCAGTTGCATACAACACGCAATGCTCATCACATCACATGCCCTCGTTAATGCCCACCATCCAGTTATCCCATCATCCATTCGCCTCCCCTCCAGCAACCCTGTTTGTTTCCTAGAGTTAAGAGTCTCTCAGGGGCGCCTGGGTGGCTCAGTTGGTTAAGCCACTGCCTTTGGCTCAGGTCATGATCCCGGAGACCCGGGATCGAGTCCCACATCAGGCTCCCTGCTTCTCCCTCTCTCACTCCCCCTGCTTGTGTTCCCTCTCTGGCTGTGTTTCTCTCTGTCAAATAAAGAAAAGCTTTAAAACAGAAACAAAAAAAAAAGAGTCTATCATGGTTTGCCTCTCTCTCTGATAACTTCCCATTCAGTTGTCCCTCCCTTCCCCTATGATCCTCTGTGCTGTTTCTTTATTCCACATGAGTGAAACCAGGTGATAATTGTCTTTCTCTGATTGACTTATTTTGCTCAGCATAGTACCCTCCAGTTCCACCCACATCCGTGTAAATGGTAAGTATTTGGCCTTTTGATGGCTGAGTAATATTCCGTGTGTGTGTGACATCTTGGTCAATTCATATGTTAATGGACATCTTGGCTCTTTCCATAGTTTGGCTATTATGAACATTGCTGCTATAAACATTGGGGTCTGTGTGCCCCTTTGGATCACTACATTTGTATCTTTGGGGTAAATACCTAGTAGTGTAAGTGCTGGATTGTAGGATAACACTATTTTTAATTTCTTGAGGAATCTCCATACTGTTTTCCATAGTGGCTGTACCAGATTGCATCCCTACCAACAGTCTAATAAGAGGTTTCCCCTTTCTCTGCATCCTCACCAACATTCGTTGTTTCCTGACTTGTTAAATTTTAGCCATTTTGACCAGTATGAGGTGATATCTCATTGTGGTTTTGATTTGTATTTCCCTGATGCCAAGTGATGTTGGGCATTTTTTCATGTGTCTCTTGGCCATTTGTATGTCTTCTTTGGAGAAAAGTCTGTCCATGTGTTCTGCCCATTTCTTGACTGGATTATTTGTTTTTTGGATGTTGAGTTTGATAAGTTCTTTATAGATCTTGGATGCTAGCCCTTTATTTGATATGTCCTTTGCAGCTGTCTTCTCCCATTCCTAGTTTTTGTTGGTTGTTTCCTTTGATATGCAAAAGCTTTCTATCTTGATGAAGTCCCAATAGTTCATTTTTGCTTTTGTTTCATTGCCTTTGTAGATATGTCTAGCAAGAAGTTGCTGTGGCCAAGGTCGAAGAGGTTGCTACCTGTGTTCTATTCTAGGATTTTGATGGTTTCCTGTCTCACATTTAGATATTTTATTCATTTTTGTGTATGATGTAAGAAAATGGTCCAGCTTCATTCTTCTGCATGTGGCTGTCCAATTTTCCCAACACCATTTTTTGTGGAGACTGTCCTTTTTCTATTGCATATTCTTTACTGCTTTGTCAAAAATTAGTTGACCATAGAGTTGAGGGTTTATTTCTGGATTCTCTTCTGGTAAGTTTTATAGTCTTACCTTCTTTTTTTTTTAAAAAAAAAGATTTTATTTATTTATTTGACAGAGAGAAACACAGCCAGAGAGGGAACACAAGCAGAGGGGCTGAGAGATGGAGAAGCAGGCTTCCCGCCGAGTAGGAAGCCCGATGTGGGGCTCGATCCCGGGTCTCCAGGATCATGACCTGAGCCGAAAGCAGTCGCTTAACCAACTGAGCAACTGAGGCGCCCCTATAGTCTTCTACATTTAAATCTATGATCCATTAAAAAAATTTGGGGGGGGCGCTTGGGTGGCTCAGTGGGTTAAAGCCTCTGCCTTCAGCTCAGGACATAATCTCAGGGTCCTGGGATCGAGGCCCGCATCGGGCAGGGAGCCTGCTTCCTCCTCTCTCTCCCTGCTTCTCTGCCTACTTTTGATCTCTCTCTCTGTCAAATAAATAAATCTTAAAAAAAATTTTTTTTGGTATAAGATGTAGGGTTTAAATTGAAAGGGTTTTTTTAAAATTTGTTTTTACCTATGGCTGTTCAATTGCTCCAGCACCATTTGTTGAAAAGACAAAAAGACAGTGAATTGCTTTTGCACCTTTGTCAAAAGTCACTTGGGCCTACTTAGGTGAGTTCTATTTCTGGGTTCTCTATTTTGTTCCATTGAGCAATATATTTATCCACCTGTCCATACTGTATTTTTGTAAACTGTTGCGATATAGTCTTAAAATTGGGTAGAATGATTCTTTGTACTTTATTTTTTTATTTTTATATCTTGTATCTTGCAACCTCACTGCACTCTATTAATCTAAGAGTTTTGTTGATTGCTTGGTTGGTAGCTTCATTGAGAAGGAATTTTCCTTTCATTGAGAAAGGAATTTTCTCAATACATTGAGAATTTTGTAGACTCATCTACAAAATGAGGATAAAAGGGATAGTTATATTTCTTCCTTTCCAATATGTATTCCTTTTGTTTCCTTTTCTTGCATTTTTGCACTGGCCAAGATTTTCAGTACAATGATGTACAAGGGTGGTAAGAGCAGATATCCTTGCTTTGTTCCCATTTTTAAAGGGAAAAATACGCAGTCTTTTACCATAAGTGTGATGTTAGCTGCACGTTTTATCGGGTCACGGTAATTTTCCATTTTCCTCTACTTTTAGCTTGCTGTGACATTTGTTTGTTTTTTCCCCATGACTGAGTGTTGAATTTTGTTAAGTGATTTTTGTGCATCAGTTGATGTTATTGTGTGACTTTTTTACTTTCTTTTTAGCCTGTTAATATGGTGTATTCTATTGACTGCTTTCCAAATGTTGAAAGAAACTTGCATCCCAGAATCAACCCCACTAACTCATGGTACAGAATTCTTTCAATTAGCATGGTTAGATTCTAGATGCTAATATTTTGTTGCAGACTTTTGTGCCTATATTCATGAGACATTTTTTTTAGTATGGTCTTGTTCTGATTTTTGGTTTGGTTGGATTTGGTATCATGGTCGGAAAGGCTCCTTCTATTTTCTTGAAGAGGTTCTGCAGAATTTGGTGTAATTTTTTAAAAAAGATTTTATTTATTTGACAGAGAGAAACACAGCTAGAGAGGGAACAGAAGCAGGGGGAGTGAGAGAGGGAGAAGCAGGCTTCCCGCTGAGCAGGCAGCCCAATGTGGCACTTGATCCCGGGTCTTCAGGATCATGACCTGAGCCGAAGGCAGTCGCTCAACCAACTGAGCCACCCAGGCGCCCCAAGAATTGGTGTAATTCTTTTTTAAACATTTGGTGGAACTATCTACTGAAACCATCTGGACCTAGAGATTTATTTTTAAGGATTTTTAAACATTTTTTAAAAGATTTTTATTTATTTATTTGACAGAGAGAGAGAGATCACAAGTAGGCAGAGAGGCAGGCAGAGAAAGAAGAGGAAGCAGATGTCCTGCTGAGCAGAGAGCCTGATGCGGGCTTTGATCCTAGGACTCCGAGATCATGACCTGAGCCAAAGGCAGAGGCTTTAACTCATTGAGCCACCAAGGCGCCCAATTTTTAAGGATTTTTAAAATAAGTTCTATTTATTCTTATTATTCTTTTAATGTCTTTGGGCTCTGTAGTGACATCTACTGTTTTATTTTTGATATTAGTAACTTATGTCTTCCTTTTTTTTTCTTTGTCAGTCCTGCTGGAGGTTTATCAAGATTGTTTATCCATTCAAAGAGCCACATTTTGTTCAGTTTTTTTCTATTTTTCTATTCTCAATTTCATTTTTTTTTCTCTCCTCCTATCTTTATTATTCCCCTTCTTCTGCTTGCTTTGGGTTTGTTTTGACCTTTTTTGTAGGTTCTTTTTTTTTTTTTTAAAGATTTTATTTATTTGACAGAGAGAAACACAGCCAGAGAGGGAACACAAGCAGGGGGAGTGAGAGAGGGAGAAGCAGGCTTCCCGCCGAGCAGGGAGCCTGATGTGGGACTCGATCCCGAGTCTCTGGGATCATGACCCGAGCCGAAGGCAGTCGCTTAACCAACTGAGCCACCCAGGTGCCCCCTTTTTTGTAGGTTCTTAAGGTATAAGCATGTGCTGCTATAAATTAATTTTTCTGCAGTGCTTTAGCTGTGTCCAAGAAATTTTGATATGTTGTAATTTCATTTTTATTCAGTTCAGTGTAGTTTTGATTCCATATGAAACTTATTTTCATCTGTAAGTTATTTAGAATTGTGGTAACGTTCAAGTGTTTGCATATTTTCCTATTTCCTATTCTTTCTTTTTTTTTTTTAAGATTTTATTTATTTATTTGACAGAGAGAAACACAGCTAGAGAGGGAATGCTAGCTTCCCGCCGAGCAGGAAGCCCGATGTGGGACTCGATCTCGAGTCTCCAAGATCATGAGCTGAGCCGAAAGCAGTCGCTTAACCAACTGAGCCACCCAGGCGCCCCTCCTATTTCCTATTCAGGATACCCCGGATCGAGTAAATAAATCTATACGCCGCTCTAGCAATGGAACAATTATCCCTGGCTTTCAGGTCTCCCCTAAGGTAGCCAGCTGTCTAGGATAACATCTGATCAGAGTGAGGATCTCGTCCCATTCTTCACCAAGTTTCCTTTCACAGTGTTTGTGATTTTTGCCTAGTCCATACCGATTTTGCTAATAAAGCTTCAAAACATTCCTGAATGTTTGCTGT
>PITA01017377.1:0-43525 GCA_004023965.1 Spilogale gracilis | reverse complement strand
GTTATCTGCAATTTTGAAGTGACTGTGAGTTTAGTAATTTCTATTGAACCCCAAATTAAAAATTACATGTAGGATATGATTTTCCATTTAAAAATAAACTCAACTATGGATGGATTATTTGGATAAACCCTTCATGAGTTCAGTATACAAGAATGTCATGGGTCATATATGAGCTGTGTTATTCAGAACAATTCCAGTGGAAGCCAAACCCAGAAGATTTGAGATAGAGTGGAGTCATTTAAGAAAATAATAGTAATGTTCCAGAAATAATATATCAATTAACTGGATATGAAAGATCATAAAGAGAAAGGGATGGGCAAAATGGTAACAAAAAACATTAACCGATTTAAGGAAATGCAAATGACATGAGGAAACCTTTTGAGGTGATGGAGGTTTCTATAGCTTCATTGTGGCAGTGATTAAATGATTGTATACAGATCTCAAACTTCACCAAACTCAGAAGGTATATCGTGAATTTTAGTATATATAAATTATACCTCAATAAAGAGACGGGAGAGGGGAGAGTGTCAACAGTCTTAATAACGGTTGTGTTAAGTAATTGGAGTTGGAAACACCTGCACTAAATGTTGTTATACTACTGGGCAGAGCCAACTGGGTCTGTCAGTAGGGGACTGTTTATTGTTAAATGGGAATTTTCACAGAAAATTCTGACTGAATATTATGATTTTCAGAATTCTTGTACTTAGAAATATATCCTGTAATGAATCCAGTGGAGCAGGTTAAGAGATTGAAACTAACATTAAAAAAGAAATTTTTTAAAGACATCATTTTGTGTGTGTGTGTGTGTGTGTGTGAGGTTTTGACTTGATTAGTATTTCAATATCACACATTTACAAATCACACAGTATCTGATTTCTATATTCTTCCTGATACTATAATTATAGTTCCATTAGCAAATGTAAGAATGAGGCAATAATGTTAATACACAAAATTAAATTGCAAATTAACTCATTGTCATAGAAACCAGATGAGACTGTAAAAATTAATCATAATTTGCCTTAGAATTTTTTGTACAATAATATTTAGTCAACATCTTTGATGTCAAACACATGTGAGGAATTACATAATGCTTCTCATTTAAGAAAAAGTATCTTAGTTTTAAAGTTTTTTTAGCTTTATATAAGCCCATCAATTTTAATAAAAATTCAAATTATGGTTTTAGACATTGAAATAGATTTTTATATGATGTTCTATGACTTGAACTCTTGGATTACTTTTTTTTTTTTTAAGTCACAGATTTCTTCCAAATGCCAAGAAAAACAAATGATGTGTAGAGGTAAACAGCTAAGAAGGAAAAAAAATTGCAGCTACACAGAGTGAAGTTAAGGCAAAATTATTGATAACTTTACATTTTTATGTTGATTAAAGCTAGTAAGATTTTCTACATTTAGCAATCACTCTGCTAGGCATGCGTTCATTCAGAGATGAATAAATAGTACTTGACTTTTGTTCTTATTTATTTATTTAAAATATTATTTATTTATTTATTTATTTAAGATTTTATTTATTTTTTGACAGAAACACAGCTAGAGAGGGAGCACAGGCAGGGGGTGTGACAGAGGGAGAAGCAGACCTCCTGGTGAGCAGGACGCCTGATGGGGGGTTGATCCCGGGACTCCACAGGATCATGACCTGAGCCAAAGGCAGATGCTTAAAGACTGAGCCACCCAGGCGTCTTGTATTTGACTTTTAGACACAGTTTTATTTCTACTTTTCCAGCTAAATGCAGTTTATTTCCTTTTCTTTTTTTACAAATTAGCTAGGACTTCCAAGTTGTTGCAAAGGAGTAGTCAGAAGGTACTTCCTTAACTTTTCCTGATTTTATTGGGAAGCATTCTACTTTCTCCATCATTAAGTATGATGTTTGATGTAGGTTTTTTGTTGATGTCTTTTATCCAGTTCAGGTTCGTCTCTATTGCTATTTGTTGGAAGTTTTTATTGTAAGTGGGTATTTGATTTGTCAGAATTTTCCCCCTACATTCATTGATATGCTCATGTGATTTTCCTTTTTTAGCCTGTTGATGTGATGGATTATCTTAATTGATTTTTCAATGTTGAACAAATCTTACATATCCAGGATGTATCTACTTGGTCGTGGTGCATAAATCTTTTTGTACAATGTTGACTTTGTTTTGGTAATATTTTGCTGAGGATTTGTGCATCTATATTCATGAGAGATGTTGATTTGTAGCTTTCTTGTAATGTTTTTGTCTGATTTTGGTGTTAAGATAATGCTGGCCTCATAGAATGAATCTAAAATATTCCCTCTGCTTCAGTTATCTGGAAAATATTGTAGAAAGCTGGTGTAATTTCATCCTTAAATGTTTGTTATAATTCACCAGTGGATCAAATTGACCAGTTTTTCCATTTATTGTCCATTTATTATATTTTATATAATTTGTGAGAGAGCTGCATTAAATTTGTTTGTTCAATCTGCTATGTTTCTTCAGAATCTGACAATGTATGAGTTAATTGATAAAATGAGAGATTCATTATTTTTCAGAAGATATAGTTTTTGCCAGTGGCAAAAGCTAGGAGAGCAACAGACAGGTAGCTCAGAAATGAAATAGGACACTTGCCAACTGTCCAGATGACAGATCATTAAAAATCTGGGTTAAGGAAATCATGAGGGGATGTTTATGAGAGAATTAGTTGCTGATTGTGCTTCCTAAGCCGAGGAAGAGTAAATATTTAAGAAATATCAGCTGGTCAGATAAATAAAATGCTTCAGAGAGATACTTAATTTGAAGATTAAGAATAGATCATTAAATTTGGTATTCAAGGGATCACAGATGACCTTATTTTTTTTTTAAGATTTTATTTATTTATTTATTTGACAGAGAGAAACACAGCCAGAGAGGGAACACAAACACAAGCAGTGGGAGTGAGAGAGAGAGAGAAGCAGGCTTCCCGCGGAGCAGGGAGCCCAATGCAGGGAGCCCGATGCAGGGAGCCCGATGCAGGGAGCCCGATGCAGGGAGCCCGATGTGGGACTCAATCCCAGGACTCCGAGATCATGACCTGAGCCGAAGGCAAGTCACTTAACCAACTGAGCCACCCAGGCGCCCCACAGATGACCTTTAAAAAAAAGTTTCATTAGTGTGGCAGAAAGATCAGCCAGCTAATGAGTAATTTGTGTAAAATTTGTAGTGATTGACTTGCTAATACTCAGTCCTTTGAATTTGATTCTTACAATAAGTTAAAGACCCAATATACTATGGCATTCCTAGTATACCTACAATGAAATAATGTTTAAGTTGCATTTGTTTTGACTGGCTATATTTCACATATGTAGAAATAGCGTCCTATATCATCAAGATAATATATTTAACAAATATTAATATTGTGCATATAGAAAACTGACATAAAGAGATAAATAATTCACGAATGGTCTCAGAGGTAGATATTTATTTCCATTTCTTAATTTTCTGTATTTTCTCCATTGGATTCAGTTAGACTGGAAGACTTATAAATCATTAAAGCATGTTAAAGAACCCTCTATAAGAGAACTTTCATTGAAAAATGTAGTGTTACACATTTAACTTTACTACAAAGAATCATATAATTGATCTTTTTACTGTAAAACTCTAATTGGATTTTTGACTCTTTTATTGAACATATGCCAAAGGTACAATGCTAAGAGTATGTCAGGTGGTTTTAAGGGCAGTTGACATTGACAGGGACCAAGGATCAGAACAGAGACAGAAAATGTGACAGGCACTGCAGGATAGCTTTGGTTGACACTCTGATTGTTAATTAGACTATAATAACTGAATGGGGGCTCTCAGAAATGAGGTGCTGATTTTGAATGTGATTTAAGTCTTATATGAGTCTTCTATATATGAGTAAGTAGGGTTAGGAATATTTTATTTTTCTCTTCTTTCTTTCCTTTTTTTTTTTTCCCTTTTTTTTTTTCTTTTCTTTGTCAAGTGGTGATTACTACCATTAAACTATTTCTACTAAAAAAGGAAAGAGGGGCGCCTGGGTGGCTCAGTTGGTTAAGCAACTGCTTTCGGCTCAGGTCATGATCCTGGAGACCTGGGATCAAGTCCCACATCAGGATTCCTGCTCGGCAGGAAGTCTGCTTCTCCCTCTCTCAGTCCCTCTGCTTGTGTTCCCTCTCTAGCTGTATTTCCATCTGTCAAATAAATAAAATCTTTAAAAAAAATGAAAATAAAAAAGGATAGAGACTTGGGAAAAACTAGACACATCTATTTTGTTAGCCTTCCAGGATGCATAGTTTTCTCTTTATAATTCACTTCAAATCAATTGTTTGATAGGAGTATGTTATTTAAACTTCTATTTATACTAAGAAAATTAAATTATATAGTTAGATATGTCAATCAGAGAAAACTATAGACCTTATTTGTTAATAGTGATGATGTAATAGAAATATGCCCACTTAAAAAATCCTAAATGGTACAGATTGCATGGAGCACTAGGTGTAATACATCAAAAACTAATGATGCTTTTATGCAACACAATAAAAAACATATACGTAAAAAATTATAAATGAGGACTACAAATCATGATTTTCTAATATTTGGAAATATAGCATTTCATTTTTTAGACTAAAAATAGAGCAGATTAAATAATTGGAAGGAGCAAGTGTACTCAGAAATTTAAGATACTATATAATAAAAAGAGTTTATAAATGTTTTAAAAATTTTTATTTCAAGATTAATATAAATCTACTGTACCCAGGGTAGTGTGGTGTGAAAGGATGGCTGTATAGAAAGCTGGAATATGAGAAGGAAACCAGAAATGTAACCACTGGCATATAGTCAACTAAATAAAGAGAAAAAAATACTCTTTTCAACAAATGATACTAAATCAATTGGTAACCACATGCAAGAAAAAATAAACTGCAACTCATACCTTGCACTATATGCAAAAATAACATGAAATGAATCATAGACCTAAATTTAAAACACAAAACTCTAAAAATTCTGGAAAATATAGGAGAAATACTTGTGAATTTTAGTTCTGAAAAGATTTCTTAGGCCACAAAAAACAGACAACTGTGGGAAAAATGGGTAAATTAAAAGTCATCAAATTAAAAATGTCTGCTCTTCAAAAAACATTATTTCTTCAAAAGAAAATAAAATGACAAGCCATGTGCAGGGTGAAAGATTTGTAATGCACATAGGTGATAAAGGATTGATAAAGAAGATATAGAAAGAACCTTAAATTTCATTACAGTGAAAAAACCCCAGTTAAAATGGGTAAAATATTTGAACTGCACCTACTGAAGAAGATATAGAACTGGCATATGACCAACATGTCATTAAGGGAATGCAAAGTAAAACTACATATAGATAACATCACATGCCTATTAGTAGGGATCAAGCAAATAAGAACTGACATTAACAAATTCTGGTAAGGATGAAAATTGGCCTCTCATACATGGCTAGTGGGAATATGAAATGGTACATCCACATTGCAAAACAATTTGACAGGTTCTTATAAAGTTAAATGAACACTTACTATACCACTCAGGAATCCCACTTTTAAGTACTTAACAAGAAGAATGAAGACATGTTCACACAAAATCTATGTGGCCATATTTATTTAGGGTGGCTCTGATAATAATCTCTCAAAGTGGAAACAACAAATATATCCATGAACTGATGAGTTGGTAACCAAACTGGAATATTTATACAATGCACACACTACTCAGCAATAAAAAGGAATGAACTAGTGACACATACAACATGAGTGAATCTCAAAATGATGATGTTGAGTGGAAGAAAGTGGGCAACAAAACACTATACTGTATTACTACATTTATGTGAATTCTGGGAAATTACAAAACTGCCTAAAATCCGGTCAGTGGTTGCCATAGACTAGGGGTGGTAGACAGGGACGGGCTCTGAATTGTCAGCGAACTTTCAGGTTAGGAAAGAAGTATTTTGTATTTAGATCATGATTATACAATTTTATGAGTTTTTCCAAATTCATGGAACTGAGTGTACAACTAGAAATTTTAATTTTTCTGTATGTAAATTATACTTCTGTGGATCTGACAGTTTATTCTGAAAACTTAGAATAAAAATAATGTAGTTACAATGTGATTTCTGGGACCATGATTATACTTCTTTAGATATGTGTGATTTTTCACCTATCCTTATAAAAAAAGTATAATCTACAGTATGGCCAATGTATCTCTCCTTCCTTCTTATATTTTTTTGAATCTAACAAGTATGCATCCATTGGTTTATGTGTCTTTTACAAATCAATATAAAGTTCTGAGGTCAATTTTATATTTTATTATTGAATTGATTTATGATCATACAAATCCTATATTCTTAGTATATTCTAAAATCTGTTAAAAATTTTTTGTCACAAAAGTTATAGTATCAATTCTGTTTTTCATTAAAATAACCTTATTATGTTAGAGAAATCAACATTACATGATTTGATATACAAAAATATCATTGCATGGGGGAAGGAGTTTAGGCTGTGATGACCATGCAACCTTAAAATAAATTCTGGGTCTACAACGTTAAGAGTTGTGTGTCTTTGAGTAAATTATATATTTTTTCTGAATTTGAATTTTCTATTCTAGCAAATGGACATAACTGATGCTGTTAGGCTAATCTTGATATTCCTTAGAATAGTTCTACTTAATATTGTGAAATGGTATTGAATGAAATTCTGATAGACAAATCCTGAAAACTGCCTTTATAAATTAGTTTGTTCTTTCATTTTATACTTTTAATTATTGATTTTAAATTTAAATATTTTTAAAAGTGGTGAAATTATACAATGAAATATGTTTATCTTGTTTTTAGAGTTTGATGAACTTTGATAAATACATACACCTTGGTAATGCACAGTAGTATGGATATGGAACATTTCCATCACCATATAAAGTATCTTTGTGTCCCTTTCCAGTTAATTCCCATACCCATTTCCTGAGGCAACTCTTGTTTCGACTCATCACCATAGCTTACTTTCATGTATTCTAGAACTTCATGTAAGTGGAATCACATGTTATATAGCCCTTTGTTTCTGGTTTCTTTTACTTGTCATAATGTTCAGATCCGTTTATGCTATTGCTGAGTAGTATCATATCATGTGTATATTAGGGATCTATTTCCTGTTCTTGAGCATTTGGGGGTTTGACTGTAATGAATTAAGTTATTGTGGCTATTATTGTACAAATAGTTTTGTGGGCAATGTTTTCATGTATTTTGCATAAATATATGAAAATGGAATCATTGGATCATAGGGTAGATGAATATCCTTATAAGAAACTGTCGATTTTTCCAGTCGATTTAACCATTTAACTCTCCCAATAGTAATAGAAGAGCACCACTTGCTCTATATCCATGCCAATCTCTGGTGTTGTTAGTTTTTTTGTTTTGTTTTTAAGATTTTATTTTTGAGAAAGAGAAGAGGAGCAGAGGGATGGGGACACATAGACACCATACTGAGCGTGGAGCCTGATGCAGAGCTTGATCCCGCGACCCTGAGATCATGACCTGAGCTGAAATCAAGAGCCAGACACTCAAATGACTGAGTCACTCTACTGCCGCTGGTGTTCTTAATTTTTAAAATTTAACCATTCCAGAAATATGCAGTGGTAACTCATTTTGATTTTAACTTATATTTCCTGACAACTAGTAATGCTGAGCACATTTTTATGTGCTTATTAGCTACTTTGTCCTCCTTTTGTGAAGCATCTGCTCAAGAATTTTCCCATTTTTTTGATTTGTCTTTTTGTTATTTACCTATAGAATTCTTATCTACTCTGCGTACAAGTCCTTTATCTGGTGTGTGGATCGTAAATAGCTTTCCTCAGTCTATGGCTTGCCAAATTATATTTTTAATGGTTGTCTTTTTTAGCAGCAGTTTAATTTTTCTGGTTAATTTATCATCTTTTCTTTTCTATTTTATCTTTTTTCTATTATCTAATATATTTGATATGGAATAAAATACATACATTATTAAATAAATGGATATGTTTATAGACAATATGTATTTTGATGAGAATCTTCTTGTAAGACAAGTAGAAAAAGTGCAGGTGCTTATTCAAGTATAAAATCACTGAGACAGCAAATTGAATCTATGTACTAAAATTGCACTACAAATGTCGTTATGTGCCATGATGTATAACTTAGATAACCCCCAAAGATAAACTATTAAAGGATAATTAGTATTTGGGTTACAGAAAAAGACATTAAGGGTACACAATGAATGCTATGTGCCATGGGTGAGAAATATTCCATTCTATTCAAATTTTTAAAAAGGAATGAAAATAATTTGAGAATATTATGTGATCTGTGATCTTAAATGAAAAATAATTTTCTTAGAGCTTCTAATCTTAATGTGATATTTTACATATTCAATTATTTACTTATTCCTGTGCTTCCTGAATGTGATTCATTTATTTATCTAGAAATATTTATTGTGTAGCTACTATGTACTAGACTTGCTTTGATTTGATGTAAAGACAAGGGAATTCTAAAGTAATGTTTCTGTACCTAGCAAGGAGAGGATGCTTGCTGCTTGCCTTATTTTGTTTCTTCCTTGTGTTTTAAACTGTAGAGTTCAGAGGTGAATTTTAAAAGAATAAAAAAAAAAGAGGAAGAGGAGAAGAAGAAGAGGAATCCTGGCAGAGCAAATTATTTGTGAGTCTACCAGAAGAGCATTCAAGAACTACTGAAAGCTGCTAGTTTCTAATCCCTTAGCTGAACAACATGAGCTTAACAGTATGTGTTTTTTGTTTTTGTTTCTTGTTTTGTTTTGTTTTGTTTTTTACTGGGTCTACTTTATGGGAGGAATTATTCTTAATTTTGGGATCTCAACAGCCCTGTTTATTTTTCTTTTCCTTTTATGTAGATCATAGTTGGTACTTAATAAATGTTTGGGAGAAGGTAGGCAATTAAGAGATCATGCAAAATAAATGGCAGAGTTATTTAAATTAATGATTGAAGGAAAATATGACATATATCTACTTCTCATTTTTATAACTACCTCTTGGTATCCAAACATTGCAATACTTTGTAAGTATGTATTTCATAGTATACTGATGAAATTATTTCTGAATTAATATTTTGTCTTTTAAAGAATAGGTAATTGTATTTCAAATGTTCTGCATCATTTTGAGCTATATTCTTTGATCTTCTCTTAATAAATTTCATTTAAAAGGTAGGTACCCTAAAATATTTAGCAGAACCCACTTAAACATCACACATTATTTGTGCTTCTAATTAGTATGTATAAGTTGTGGTGGGCCATCATTTCCACTACTTCAGCCAGGAAAAAAGTAGCTACTGCAAAAATCATATAACTGTAGAACACATTAGAAAATATTTCTTCCCAGTTAAATGAAAGCCTCATCTACACCTGTCCCTTTTTTCCTCAGAGGGCATTTGGTGATCTGGGCATGCACTGTGGATCAGGCTTGCATAAGCAGAAGGATTCTGTTGGTGTAAAGATAAGCCAGTAGAGCTTCTGACTGCAGCATTGCTGTTGTGACAGTTTGGAATCTGGAGAGCTTAAATGCAGAGCAGCTGATTTTCTCCCCCGGGACTTCAGTGGAGTGCTGAGGCAGCCAGACACTGGGAAGAAAACATGGAATGAAATTCCATACAATTGAACAGTGCTTAGAAGTCAAAGTCCTGGCAGATAGAGAGGCGTCCAATAAACACATGATTGGTCATATCATTATGCTCTTGGAAACCAGAGTGAAATTAAGACTGATGAAGACTTCAGCCCATCCCTGACCATATTTAGTTCTTGACTGGGTGAAGGTGATCAGTTTATCATTTTCTACTGGAAAAAGAAAAGAAAAAGTATGCTATCTCAGAGGAAATGCACCTCAAATTTAGCCTCTTGGAAATAGTATCTGCTATTTATTAAAAATTGGGAGACATATTAAGAAGCTAGGATATGTGACCCAAGGTAAAAAAAAAAAATTGGTCCAAGGAAGAAGAGTCAATAAAACCATGTATTTACATGATTTATAAGTTGAAATTGGCAGAATTACTACTATATTTATTATTATTATTATTATTATTATTATTATATTATTATTATAGTATTATTACTACAAACATGCTTAAATATGGAAAAGGTTTAATATGTTGGCTAAAAATACAATTTCAACATATACATTCTATTTATTAAAAAGAATCAAATATGCAAACTAAAACTGAAAAAAAAACAGTACCTGAAATTTAGGATTCATTAGATGTATTCAGCATCAGAGGAAAACAGTAGAAGAAAGATCATTAACCCTTTGGGAAGGGGATTATTATAAGCATATCAGAATCAATTTGCTGGAAATAAAAGATAAAGAGAAAATCTAAAAAAACTAGTTGAGGGAGGAAAAGGCAAATTATTTTTGAAGGGCAACACTAAACTTGATGGCAGAATCATGGAAACAAGGAGACAATAAAATGACATCTTAAATGGTATAAAAGAAAAATTTGCTCCCTAGAATACTATAATGGTAAAAATATCCTTGAACAATTAAGATGCAATGTAGATGTTTTAAAAAAAAAACAGAAGTTGAGGGCGCCTGGGTGGCTCAGTTGGTTAAGCAACTGCCTTCGGCTCAGGTCATAATCCTGGAGTCCCGGAATTGAGTCCCACGTTGGCTCCCTGCTGAGCGGGAAGTCTGTTTCTCCCTCTGACCCTCCCTCCTCTCAGGCTCTCTTCCTCATTCTCTCTCTCTCCCTCAAATAAAGAAATGAAATATTTAAAAAAAAGAACAGAATTTGTACCAACAGAGCCACACTACTATAAGTAATCAAGAAGATCATAGATCTGAATCTCAATGATCCTAGGTGAAAGCAGAAAATTAAGGAAAGAATAAAGAACAACCAAAATACTAATTATGCAGGTTTAAACAAATAATGTTGATGACTATTAAATGAGCCACAATAGCAATGTCATAGCTTTTTTCATTAAAAATTGCAGACAAAATAATTCTATTAAAAATAATACACTGTTTTTAGTATGCAGTTCTATGAGTTTTAAAATATGGATAGATTCATATAAATATGACTACATATAAGATGCACAGTAATTTTCCTCTAAAAGTTCCTTGCATATTTCAGAGTACTTGATATAGCGATGATTTAATCCTTCACAGAATATATGATATTAAGATATTTTCTTCCTGTCCATGGCTTCTCATCAAATCAAGGGAATACACTTAACAAATTATCTAGAAGACTTGTTCACTCAGAAGCATAAACCATGTTACAGATATTAAAAAGCCCTAAATGGAGAGATTTATTATAATCATTAACTGGATGATTCAATATTTCTATCAGTTTCTATTAATCAAACAGATTCATGGATTCATAACAATCCCAATAAAATTGCCAGCATCCCTTTTCTTAGAAATTGACATGTTGACTTAACCATTTACATTTAGAAATGCAAAGAAAAATGAACAACTAAAGAAATTTTGAAAAAAGAGGAACAAATATATATATATACACACACACATACATACATACATACATATATACATATATATGTATATATTCATTCAAGTAATTTTCAAAAATGGTATTAGGGTAATTCAATGTGGAAAGAATGATCTTTTTATGAAATGGTGCTTAAACAATTAGATAGCTATTAAAAAGTGAACCTCAACTTTTCCCTCACATCAAATAAAAAAATAAATTCACAATCAATCACATACTGTAGAAAAGAAAAGATAAACATTTAGAAAAAATACATAATTGCTATAGGCAAAGATTTATTAGACAAAATACATACAAATAAGTATCTGTAGAAGAAAACACAAATTTAGCTTCATCATAATTGAAATTATCTTCAAAAAATTAAAATTGTCTTCATAGCTATCATTAAGGAAATGAAAAGGCAAGCTACATACATTGGGATAAAATTAAAAGACTAGATATATGTGCCAAAGTCTTATGCCTGAGCTCCCCTATATATTCTGTGGGTTCAGTATCCAACACTTGAGACTCTTAATCTTGCCTCAGGTCATATGTCAGAGTGCTGAGATAGAGCTCTGCATGGGGGGGAGGTGTCTGTGCTTAGCCGGGAATCTCCTTGAAATTCTCCCTTTCCCTCTGCCTCTTTCCCTCATTGTCTCTCCCTCCATCAAATAAATAAGTCTTATATATAATATGTGAGATATATATTACAAATGTATATTTAAAACTCTTACAACTTGGGGCACTTGGGTGGCTTAGTCAGTTGCCTTCAGTTCAGGTTATGATTTCAGGGTCCTGGGATCTAGCCCCACAGCAGGCTACCTGCTCAGCAAAGGATATGCTTCTCCATCTCCCTCTACCTCTCCTCCAACCAGTTCATGCTCTCTATAATAAATAAATAAAACATCTTAAAAATAAAATAAAATTCTTATAACTCATTATAAAGAAGACAGATAACCCAGTGAAAATATCCAAATATTTGAACTGGTACTTCATAAAAGATGCTGAGTAATTAGCCAACAGTTTAACACCAGTAGTTATTATGGACATATAAATTAAAACCACAATGGGATTCTACTCTATAACTTCTATAAAGGTAAATCTAACAATGCTCACAATACTAAGAATTGGAGAAGTTACAGTACTATCGGTATTCTCATACATACATTAGAAAAGCGTACAACCACTTCAGAAAAATGTTCAATTTTTAGTCATATAAGTTTATAATTTATAAAATCCAGAAATTAATGTGAATGATTAGAAAAGGATTGACACAAGAAATTCCACCATAGCATTATTCATAATCACCCAAAACTGTAAACAATTTAAAGTCCATCAACAGGTAAATGGATAAACAAAACAAAAATCATACACAATAATGTATATTGTTTTTGAATGTCCAGAATAGACAAATTGATAAAGATAGAAAGGAGCCAGAGGTTATTAATCAAGAATGATTAATAAAGGGCATGTGGTTTCTTCTTGAAGGAAGGAAAATGTTCTAAAGTTAGACAGTGGCAATAGTTGCACAGTTCTGAGGATATACTAAAAACCACTGAATTGAGCAATTAGAAAAGAGTGAATTTCATGATGTGTGTATTTTATCATAATAAAACTTTTAAGAAATAAACCATGTTATAGGAATAGGATGGATTACGACCTAGCAATTGAGGAGAATGAAGAACTGGCCCTCACCACAAGATGGCTCAATCTAAAAAATACACTAATCGAAGGAACCAGAATTAAAAGTACATACTTTCTACTCCAATTATATTAACTCAAGAAGAGGCAAAGTACATAGATGATGAAAACGGTTAGAGTAGCCATAAGTCAGAATAAATGTAGGTATTCTGGAGGGTGGAATAGATATGAAAGGGGGCATTTCAGTGTGTTTTGGGGAAATATTCTCTGTTTGGTGATTACATAAATACGTGTATAAATAAATAAACATCTCTGAGACATACACTGAGGATTATTTTTCTTCATGCAAGTCATTGCATGTATAACATCCCCCCAGAAAGTCAACATCACTTGTTATATTGTAAAATTATATAGGAAATTATGTAATATAATATTGTTTCATTTTATGGAAGACTCCAATTGTTATAAACAACTACTTTTCTTTACCTTATCATTATCTTTTATGTACTTGTCCATACTTTTTAACAGCAAATAGTACAATATCTTACTCTTTCCTCATCATGATCTTGATGAAAGTATGGCTGAGAAAAAGCTTACTGAGCAAACTGAACAGTTTCAGGTTTAAAGAATATCACTTGTTATGGATAATACTTTTACTGTGACTCTATTTGTAACCTTTCCAAAAGAGAAAAAAATATAATATTGGAGTAATGTATAATAAACTATGCTTAGAACATTATACATGAAAATTATTCTATAAAGCACAACTGGATGAAAAGACAGAAATATGAGTCTGTAGTAATACATTAAAAATATATATGGTAATCAGTGATGGGTGGAATTTTTCAGAAGTAATTCAAATGCTAATGAATCTGATCAAATCTCTCAACTGGGAAATGAGTGGACCTGTTTTTGTTGTTTGCTCTGCCAGCTTCCAATTTCTCTCGGCTGAGAAAATCCTTTTATGAATTAATAAAAGCTTTCCAGACTGAAAATAGGGGGATATACAGCTTAATGGCTAGAATGCGTTGCCAGGATTTTGTAATTTAGACAGTTTGTTAT
The DNA here is from genome assembly GCA_004023965.1 of Spilogale gracilis. Classification (NCBI taxonomy): domain Eukaryota; kingdom Metazoa; phylum Chordata; class Mammalia; order Carnivora; family Mephitidae; genus Spilogale; species Spilogale gracilis. The sequence continues at coordinate 29,372 of PITA01017377.1, read as the reverse complement.
GACTAGAACAATGCTCCAAAGCATTGAACTTTAATGTTGAAATGTCAGCTTCCTACTGAGCAGTTCTGGAGTCGGCTTCCAAACGCTTGCTTTTAGAAGACCTGTCATTTGCACCCACCTCCAGCAAGCGGAATTTTGAAGTCAGAATGATGATATTAGCTACTTTTCATCATCCAAGCATGGCAAAATAGTTCATAATAAAACCTGTGTATACACCAAAATACCCTCCATTTTCAATATTGGGATAAAAACAGAAAAGGAGCAAGGAGATTAAAAAATTTGGAAAGAAAAGGCCAATAAGCCATTGCCTTTTGCCTTTTATCTTGATTCAAGCCTTTCAAAACAATAGGTGTTTATTTCTGAAAATATACCATGATTTGTTTTTCCCCCCAAAGATTTTATTTATTTATTTGAGAGAGAGAGAGCGAGAGAGAGAGAGAAGACGCAGGGAGAGCTGCAGAGGGAGATGGAAAAGGAGGCCCTCTGCTGAGAAAGGAGACTGATGTGGGATTGGATCCAAAGACCTTGAGATCATGACCTGAGCTGAAGGCAGATGCTTAACTGACTGAGCCACCCAGGTGCCCCAATATCATAATATCTTGAGTCATTACTTTTCATGTTAACTCAAGAGTAATAATAAATGCACTTCAATTCACAGTGACTAAAGGTGACCAAATGTGGTTTGATATTAAACAACAAAGAATATAATGTCTCCCATGGCACCATCTAGAGATACTGAAGAGAAATAACCTCTTCAAAATTCTCAACTTAATACATGAGGCACTAGAAGAATTAATTTGACTAATAGGTGAACTGTTATTTTCAAGGGATTTTTAGTGAGTAATTCAAAATAGGATTATGTCTATTAATATTAACTACTTAGTTTTTGTCAAGTTAATTAGCATCTCCTGTATTTCCCTATCATTTTTATTCACTTATTCTTTTTATTTTTTTTTAAGATTTTATTTATTTGACAGAGAGAAACACAAACAGGGAAGTGAGAGAGGGAGAAGCAGCCTTCGGGCCAAACAGGGAGCCCGATGCGGGGCTCAATTCCAAGACTCCTGGGATCATTACCTGAGCCAAAGGCAAACACTTAAAAACTAAACCACCCAGGCACACCTTTATTCACTTATTCTTAGAAGTGGTCTAACTTTGTAGGAAAACAAAACAAAACAAAACAGGAAGTACATCTCAAGAGGGAAGGGGACAGAAGTGATACTGGCCATTGGGTTCTACATTGTGAAACCACAGTGACTGAACTTTAGACTCAGATCCAGATGGTAACCTGAGGCACATGGATGTGCATTCTTTGGCCAGTATATAAAGTAAAATGTATTTTTAGCATGAGTCTGTTTGGATTTCCTCTAGACACTTCTTCAATGTCCATATCCATAATACACCCCCCTTTTTTTTTTTTGCTATTTTTGTCCACCTTTTTATTTAAATTCCATTTAATTAACATACAGTGTAATATTAGTTTCAGGTATAGAGTTTAGTGAGTCATCACTTACATATAACATCCAGTTTTCATCAAAGCAAGTGCCCTGTTCGATACCCATCACCTATTTAACCCATCCCCTTGTCTACCTCTCCTCCAGCAACCCTCAGTCTGTTTCTTGGTTTGCCTCTCTCCCACACCATGTTCATTTTTTTGTCTATATATGTGGGCGCCTGGGTGGCTCAGTGGGTTAAAGCCTCTGCCTTCAGCTCAGGTCATGATCTCAGGGTCCTGGGATCGAGGCCTGCATTGGGCTCTCTGCTCAGCAGGGAGCCTGCTTCCTCCTCTCTCTCTGCCTGCTTCTCTGCCTACTTATGATCTCTCTCTCTGTCAAATAAATAAATAAATAAATAATCTTTAAATTCCACATATGAGTGAAATCATATATTTGTCTTTCTCTGATTTATTTCACTTAGTATAATACTCTCTAGCTCCATTCATGTCATTGCAAATGGCAAGATTTTACTTTATTATATCTGAAATATATATATGTATATATGTTATATAATCAACCAATAATATATATAATCACAATTATATATGATTATATATGCAATTATATAAATAAATATTTAAAAATAAATAAAAAACAAAAAATAAAAATAAATAAATATGATATCTATATCTATATATTATCTATATCTATAAATAAAATCACCTCTTCTTTCTCCATTCATCAGTTGATGGACATTGGGCTCTTTCCATAATTTGGCCATTGTTGATAATGCTGTATAAACATCGAGGTGCCTACATCCCTTTGAATCAGTATTTTTTTTTTATCTTTTGGGTAAATACTCTGTAGTGCAATTGCTGAGTTGTAGGACGTAGTTCTATTTTTAACTTTTTGAGGAAACTCCATACTGTTTTCCACAGTAGCTGCACCAGTTGCATTCCCACCAACAGTGTAAGAGGGTTCCCCATCTCTGCATTTTTGCCAATATCTGTTGTTTCCTATGGAATGAGAGAAGATATTTACAAATGACATATCTGACAAAGGGTTAGTACCCAAAGTATATAAAGAACTTATAAAACACAACACACAAAAAACTAATAATCCAGTTAAAAATGGACAAGATATGAATAGACAATTTTCCAAAGAAGACATACAGGTGGCCAACAGACACATGAAAAGATGCTCAACATCACTCATCATCAGGGAAATACAAAGCAAAACTAAACAGCATTCAGAATGTCATACCCATAATATCCTGTATGTTATTTCCAGTGTCCGTTTTATTTAGAATGAAGAACTTAAAGAGAACCACAAATTGCTTATAGAATTGTTCTCTAATTTTAAAAATCACACCAATGATTTTACGTTCATTCCTAAGTTGAATGTATTTTTAAACTATATTTTCTAATGATAGGATAGGGCATTATCAAGTCTAAAATATTCAGTTCAGTTTCTTCCCAAAGAATTATTCTTTCCCTATTTATATTTAATCAGTTGACTTCACATTTAATGAAATCATTTAGTCCCAATAACAACTTCACATAAAGATGAAATTAGTTGAAGGAGTAGAACAAGGATTTATGAAAAAGCAGACAAGCTACCAGACTTCAGTGTTCCTTGTTGTTGGGACCTGCTGGCGCCCTCTAGTTTGCGGCCATTAGTGGAAGTCGGCTGGGGTGGCCTCTTAGGCTTCTCTGGAATACTTCCGCATACGTGACCTAGCTGAGTCTGACTGCGGAACTTAGCCCCACCCAGCAGTCCAGCCTGAAATCCGCCTAAGGCCTTAGTGATAGCCACTAATGAGCTCCTATCGGCCCCTCCTACATCTTTTACTACCTCCTTTCCTCTCTATATAACTGTGTCTCTGATACAATAAAGCTGAGATTGCTATGCTTTCAAGGCTGACTCAACTCCCGGCTCGGTGTGGTTTCTTTCCCCGTTTCAGGGGGGTGGCCGGGCCATCGACACTTACCATCTCGCTCAGCCCCCAGAGGGTAACAGGCTGGTCCAGTTATCCCTCCCCATTACCAGTGTTGCGGAGAGAGAGCAACACCTTGTATTACCTAGTTGGTGTTCAATAGGGAATGCATAGGGTGAGATTTTTTTCTGGCAAAATTATTCAATGTCTGTCACTTAAGAGATTATCTACTGTATACATTAAGAGTAAAATAAGCTATCCCATTATATGTTCTGATTGGATATGAAATCTTGACCAAGAATTTGGGTGATGTTTTAAAAATGGGGTTGGCTATTATCCAGTTTAATGAAAATTATTACTTTAGATTTGAAATATTAGGAAACTGGTAGAAAAGATGTTCAAAGTGTACTCGAGAAAGAAGATGGATGGAAAAGCAAACAAAACATGTCTAATCTCTTCAAATTGCTAAAAACTTCACTTGTTGAGGTTAGTTGGTACTTACTTTTGCTTTTGTGTTTTTTCCCTATAATCATGTTTGGTAGAATATGACTGAAGATTTTCCTATGTAATACATGGGAAAAAGTGCATAAAATTTTTCTTTCTTTTCTATCTTATATAGTTTTCTCTATAATGTCTTATCTCACATAAGAAAAGTATCCAATACACAACATTTTTATATCTTGTTGATTTATAATTTCAATAAGCTTATCTAAAAAGGCCATAAAAGGGGTAGCTCAGCCAGTTAAACATCTGCCTTCAGCTCAGATCATGATCCTGGAGACAGGAAATTGAGCTCTGCATCAGGTTTCTCCCACAGTGGGGAGTCTGCTTCTCCCACTGAGCCTCCTCCCTCTCATGCTCACTCTCTCCTTCAAATAAATAAACAATTTTTTTTTTAAAGTAAAAAGGCCTAGAAGTAGTGAATATTTTTAGATTGATTTTAGTATTATTTTATTAGTTGTTTATAATTACTTCTCTATCCATAATACAATATATGCAAGAATGAATATAATATGCATTTTATACTTTTACATGACAAACATACTGTAGGCAAGATTTTGAAGATTCCTGCTCTTATACTGGAAGGTGAAAAGAAGATAAAACATGGTAAGATACAATATTGTGAAAAACATGCTTTAACTTTATTAGTATCAAAAGGTAACACAAGGGCAGTAGGATATCCCAATAAATGTTCTCAATATCAAGAATATACAATCCAAGATCAAATGGCATTCCAGCAGAAGGTTATAGGAAAACCTTATAGTAAATATCAGAGTTATAGAGCATGAAATTAAGGATGTCAAAAGAAAAGCAGTGTATGTTTGAAACATTAGTATACCCAAGGACATACATGTGCCATTCAGTATGCATATTTCTTGTTTTGAATTCAGTAGGTCCATGGTGGTATCTGGAGGTTTGCATTTTTAACACTAAAATATTAGATTCATAAAATGTAATCTCTGTGAGAAGAATGACAACAAAAAGTATTGTAACCTTTTTTCCTCCAACCCACTGATATATCCTTAAAACCTAAAACAGTTCCTGGAAAATATCATATGTTCAGTAAGTACTGAATAAAAGAATAAACAACTAAAATCATGTCTGTATAGATTGACAACTAAACAAATTGTGAATATACTCTTATCTTAGGTTGATAATTAGAATATCAACTTTGGCTCTGAGGACTAGACCATAATTCAGATAGTAAATGCACAGAATATGAGATTTTGTCTATCTAGTCCCCCTTCCCTAGAAAGACAATATGTCTCCTTTTCCACAGTGATTTTGTTCAATGTGCTTTTGGAGTGGGTGACCCTTCTTCATTTTCTCCCACATTTTGCAAGGAATAAGCATTGACTTTGAGCCCAGGGAAACCAGAATAATCCCTTTCCACTGGATTGGTTTAGTGTAGGCACATGATATAAACAGTATTATGTATGACTGGGTTTTGGTTTCCTTCTTGTCCCCAAATAGAAACAGCCTGCTTGGGAATTAAGCCAAGAGCAGAATGTGGAACTTAAAGATACAGAGAGATATAGAGTCCTGGTGGGTGACAATTTTTTGAATTCTTTAATCTATCTCTGAGATCATATCCACCTGTTTAGATATGAAATAATGCATTTAATTTTTTGGTTAAATTACTTTGAACTGAATCTCTGTCATCAGAATTGAAGAGTACTGATTGATACATTTGAAATGGACACAAATTTAAAATTGTCTTTAAGACTATGTCTTCAATGGTAGGGTTGAAGTCCAGTGTATTTTCTGTGTGTGTATGCATGTGTGGGGTCACATGAACTATCACAGAGCTTCAGATATAGGGTATATTTGTAAACCAAGATGAGGATTTAGTTTTGTTGAAATATTCCCCTTAGCTCCAGATCTGTATTTGCATTCTGAATATCTTAAATTTCAATCAATTCCTGACAAGGGTATTTTGTAAAGCATCCCTCAATGTTCTGGGGCTGTATGAAGCCACTTAGACTATGACATCCTTGAATGGTGCCTTTGAAAGTCTGTTTACAGTAGCAGAACTTTAAATGATATTTAATGAGTAAATAAATATGATTTCTTCAGTAAACAATTTATAAGGGAAATATAATTCAGAGATCTAGTGATAGTACTATGTCCCAGCTCAGGATTTGGGTATTTCTTTTGTAATTTATATCTCATTAGCATGTTATGCAAATTGGCAGTTAAAACCTGAGGCTATTATCTGAGAAATGAGCATTGTATGACTGCTGATTTATAGTTTATTCCAATTTTCAGAACTATTTCCAAGTAATCTTTATCAAAAAACAAGGCATTAAATAGGATTTAAGTAGGAAATTAATTTCTACTGATCATTACATTTTATTACATCCAATTAATAATTTTAGTGCTATTTTCCAAAGAGTTCTAGCTTTGCCCATAGACATAAATAAAGATGGAGATGGAGATTGAAACATAACAAAGTTATCCATATAGATGGATATAGTTGTTATCTACTGTGGTGTAACAAATGACCCTAAAACCTAGTAGCTTAAAATAAGCATTATCTCACATAATTTCTATGGGTCACAAAATCTGAAGTGGCTTGGCTGTAGGTTCTGGCTCAGCATCTGTCATGAAGTTAAAACTCAAGCACTGCGGTCATCTGAAGGCACTGGCTAGACAGCATCTTCATATCCAAGGTGGATCTCTCATATGGTTGGGCACGTTCATCCTGGCTGTTGGTGAGAGGCCTAATTTCCTCACCACATGGAATTCTCAACCTGGCTCTTTGAGTATCTTTACCAGCTGGCAACTGGCTTCTCCTAAAATAAGTGATTCATCCCCTATTTCATTCTGAAATGCATCTACAAAATAAAACAAACAAACACAAGCTCCTACAAAATACTACTTGTGATTCGTGTCAACACATAGGCTTGGCAAGGTGAAAACAAATAGGCACAGCTTTCCACCAGCGCTGAACCAAGCTGCCCACCAGCTCTCTAACTGAATCTGCCATCTACCAACATCACAACAGTGCCTTTCCTCCAAAACAATATTGTAAGATCTGGTTTTTACTGGAGGAACTGCGGGCATGGACTGTCACCTGGAGACAACCAAAAATATAATATAAAATAAACATGGACAGGAAACGGAAGACCAAACACAGGAAGCACAAGCAGATAGAAAGAGTGAGAAGGAGAGAAGAGAAAATATGAAACAAAACAAAAGAAAACAAAGCAACGCTTCCTAAAAATGAGTTTTCAAGTGAAATTTCGAAACATACATAGCCATTTCAAGATCCAAAGCTAAGAAAGCCAAGAAAATAAAAAATTAGAAGATAAATTTTGCCCAATGAAATAATTTTTTACAGTAGTCTGATAAAGAGTAATATGTAGTTTGGTTATTATAGAGAATTAAGCAATCATATATTTGTTCCATCTCCAATCATCAATGAAAAGCTACAAGTAATTATTTCAAAGCATGAAGTAACATTGATTGTTAAAACAGAAATCCAGAAAACAGCTAAGCTTTGCCTTTAGAATATTATCTTAAACTGCCTTTTTCTGTTCCAGAAATGACAAAAAAAAATAGTCAATGAAACAATTTTGAAGTTCCAAGCAACCAGTAACAGTGAAAAAATGTGCTGGGCCTGTGAAATACATGAGCTGATTCTCTGATCTCTGTTCAGCTAAACAAAACAGAGCGAGGCTCTCTAATAAGTAAATGTGGCATAAAGAAGAGTCTCTGTAAGAAAAATAATTTAGCGGGGCGCCTGGGTGGCTCAGTTGGTTAAGTGACTGCCTTTGGCTCAGGTCATGATCCTGGAAACCCAGGATCGAGTCCCACATCAGGCTCCCTGCTAGGCAGGAAGCCTGCTTCTCCCTCTCTCACTCCCCCTGCTTGTGTTCTCTCTCTGGCTGTGTTTCTCTCTGTCAAATAAATAAAATCTTAAAAAAAAAAAAAAAAGAAAAGAAAAAAAAGAAAAAAAATAATTTAGCTCTCTCTTGCTGGAATAAGTCTTCTTGCTTAAAATTAAGCCTAAAATCATCATCTTGTAATTCTTATAACAGTTTATAATCTTCCAAAGCTATTGAAAATTGGAATACCATAAAGTAAATCAGAATTACTACTGTAATTATAAGTGTTCTATAATTTGCCCATTTAATTGTGTTTCATAAAGACATGGCCAGTTATACCTATCCACACATTTTCTTCTTCAGACTACAACAGAATATTATTACTCCTATGAGAAAAATGGCTCACATATATGATTACTAATTTCTTTCCTATGTGAAATGATGATGACTCCATCTTTGGTTATTCTTTCAGAATTTTTCTGACAAGGATGTCACCTTCCAGATCATTTAGCTTCAGAGTTATTTAAAAAATCTGAATCACATTTTTCCAGAAGTTTCAAAGATTGCATAGCATATTTTCCATCTTTGAAACAGAGCAGCTGGCTCAGTGTATATGCATTTTGCTTCTGGCAAACAGTCCTCCTTTTTCCAAAATTAGAAATGGATGTTAAGTTTTCTTTTAAATAAAGTATATTTTTAAGAATAAGTCCCCATTCACACACAAATACATCAGAGATACTCCCATTGAAAACCAATGTGGAAAGGACGTTGTGAAAAAAGGGTACAAAGGATTAGGCAGACATGAGCCAATTCCCTAAAACATTAGTACTTAGGATTTTTATGTCTACATTATTCATGTGCTAAGATATATTTTAGATTTGTCACGGAGATTGTAATTAACATTGTAATATGAGATACTGAATAGAAGACAGTCATGAAACTCTTAAGGGTATCTCTATGCACCAAAGTTATAATAAAATTTATGCTGTTAAATTGATCTGATGTGCATGGAATGTGCCTTTCACGTTAGAAGAGAGAAAGTGGTATGTGCTTCCTGCTCTGTGAATGTTCACATCTTCTTATTAAAGGTCCAAGTTAAACTAAAAGAGAGTGAAGTAATGACATCAGATATCCAGTATTTAATGATTTAGCTGGTTTTTCAATCCATCAAAAAATTTGGAATTATTCAGATAAGACACCCTAAAGACAAGTGTTTAGTATTTAAATAACCAGTGAGGGAAATCTCACCCAAAAAGGTCAGAGGTAAGTGGACTTAAAGGCCTCAACTCTAGAGCACTGCTGATAAATGCACAGAGGCTCACACATAAATTTTGCTCTGGTCAAACTCAGATTCAGGACAATAATACCAAGAAAAAAATATATATATATTTTTTTTTAATGAAGAAGAGTTATCTTTTTTCTTTATGTCTTTCTATATTTATTTTTTTAATAATATTTTATTTTATTTTTTCAGTGTTTCTAGATTCATTGTTCCACAAACAGCGCTCCATGCAATACTTGCCCTCCTTAATACCCACCACCTGGCTCACCCATCCCCCCACCCCCTCCCCTCCAGAACCCTCAGTTTGTTTCTCAGAGTCCACAGTCTCTCATGCTTCATCTCCCTCTCTGATTTATTCTAGTTCACATTTCCTTTCCTTCTCCTACTGTCCTCCATGTTACTCCTTATGCTCCACCAGTAAGTAAAACCATTATGATACTTGACTCTCTCTGTTTGACTTACTTCACTCAACATCATCTCCTCCAATCCCATCCATGTTGTTACAGAAGGGTTATCTTTAAAATTAATGTCATTGATGCATTTACTAACAGTGGAAAACATATTTGAAGACTAATACCAAAATTTTAAAATATTAACTTCTGACTTTATAAAGTAGTTTGCATTGAACAAATGTTTTTCTTTTGGATTAAAGTGTCCATCTCTTTAATCAGATTAAGCAGAAAATTTTCAGACCCTTTTGCCCTAAGGCTCAAATATAAAATCAATCACTTCCTCTTTGGCATCAACATTATGTACTGTTCATATTTCAGTGTAACTCCTATCACATTCCAATTTGATTTTTTTCCGCAATTTCTCCCTTAATATGCTGTGAACTGTTTCAGTCATCTTTGTATGCTTAGTATACAGTCAGTACATTGCAGAGTCAAAATGTCTTCAAATAAATAACCAAAATTATGTTTCAAAGAACAATGATATTGATATTTTCTTTTTTTTTTCTTTTTTTTAAAGATTTTATTCATTTTGACAGAGAGAAACACAGCCAGAGGGGGAACACAAGCAGGGGGAGTGAGAGAGGGAGAAGCAGGCTTCCTGCCGAGCAGGGAGCCTGATGTGGGGCTCGATCCCGGGTCTCCGGAATCATGACCTGAGCCGAAGGCAGTTGCTTAACCAACTGAGCCACCCAGGCGCCCCTACTGATATTTTCAACTTTGTTTTCTGTAACTGGTGCATTAGTAAAATAATTTCAGTATCTAGCACTCAGCGCTTTCCAGATTAGCTGGATTAAAAAGTAAACACATTATACTTATCAATTTGAAATTAGATATCTAAAATATAATGATTTCCTCTAAATTAGTGCAATTAACAAATGTGAAATTTCTCCCAGATAAGTTTAAAATAAAGAACTACCAACTTGATTCCAAACGCTCCTTTTAGTATAAAATTATATCAGTAAGTTTTCCCTAACTCTTCCTTTTATAATGATGTTTAAAAAAATTGGGGCACCTGAGTGGCTCAGCTGGTTGAGCGGCTGCCTTCGGCTCAGGTCATGATCCCGGAGACCCGGGATCGAGTCCCACATTGGGCTCCCTGCTTGGCGGGAAGCCTGCTTCTCCCTCTCTCACTCCCCCTGCTTGTGTTCCCTCTCTGGCTGTGTTTCTCTCTGTCAAATAAATTAAAAAAAAAAAAATTTAAAAAAAAATCTATTGGAGTAGTTTATAAAGATTGTTATTGTAGTTTACTTATCATCTGTATCTGTTTCATAAGACAGAGTAAATCAAAACATGTAGTTAAAAAAAGGCAATTGATATAGCAGGTGAACTGCTGTATTTGAGAACATATGATCAGAGACTGCTATATGAGGTAAATTGCTTAAATCTGACAATATTTCATGTCTTCATCTTAAAAAAGTAGATTCAACATTAAGAAGGATATTACAAGGCTTGAACAAAAATATATTAAAAAGTTGTTTGGTACATGATAGGACTCTGAAATATTAATTTTTTTGCTAATTAACATTAAGATTTAGCTTGAGATTGTACCCAAAGAATTAAACCTATGTGGTACTTTGCAATCATATATAAATATACATATACCTATGAATTGGGGGGAGCAGTTTTATTCAGAGACCTCTTAAATGGTCATCAGTAAAATGGATATGGGTGAAGTTCAGCTCATGGCAACACATATAAAATGAAAATCACTGAGAGATACTATTATCATACTTGTTCATTTTTCTGTTAAAGGACTGTTAAGTTAAAAAGTACTAAAATACTTCTGCATATCCCATCACAGCTTTTTAAGTAAATCAAATTCATTGAGGTAAAAAGTACATATACACACAAACCAATTTTAAGTGTACAGTTCTATTTTCTACTTCATTTCCTTATGTTGCAACAACTTTTTATTTCCTTCCTCTACCTACTTTGGGTTTAGTTGCTCTTTATTTACAATTTCTTAAAGTGAGAGTTTAGATAATTAATTTTAGATATTTATTATTTTCTGATATATAAATTTAATACCATAAATTTTCTCATACAGTCTTCTGAGCTGTATTATATAAATTTGTATATAAATATTTTTATTTAAGAGACATTATAAGGTCTCCTGTAATTTACTTTTTGATTGAAAAATAATTTAGAAGTTTATGTCACTTGTTTTCTAAATATTTGGATATTTCCTTGATACCTTTTACTTATTGTTTAATTTAATTTCTATGAAGATTAATCATCTTCCATATGAAAAAAACTTGTTTCATTGCCTTGCATGTAGTCTTTCTTGGCAAATGTTCCTTGTGTACTTGAGGAAAAAAAATGTGGATTTTTAAGTTGTTGGTTGGAATGTTCTATAAATATCAATTAGGTCAAGTTAATTCATAATATTGTTCAATTCTATTTTCTTTTTTTAATTATTTTTTTTAAGATTTTATCTATTTATTTATTTGACAGAGGGAAACACAGCTAGAGAGGGAACACAAACAGAGGGAGTGAGAGAGGGAGAAGCAGGCTTCCTGCCAAGCAGAGAGCCCGATGTGGGACTCGATCCTGGGACTCCGAGATCATGACCTGAGCCAAAGGCAGTCGCCCAAACAACTGAGCCACCCAGGTGCCTCTCAATTCTATGTTCTTACTGATTTTTTGTCCACTTATTCTATACACTGTTGTCATTCTTTCAGAAAGTAGTGCTGACATCAACATGCTTATGAATTTGTCTTTTCTCCTTTTAATTCTCTCAAGATTTGCTTCAAGTGAGTTGAAGCTTTGTTCTTAAGCATACAAACACTTGGAATTTTGTCTTCCTGGTGAATTGTTTCTGGTGTCATTGTTACGTATACCTTGTTTTCCTTAGCCAAATTCCTCATTTTGAAGTCTTGACCTGTTAGTATAGCCGCTCAGCTATAGCCATCCTGGCTGTTGCTGCCAACAGATTGCAGTTGTCAAGTAAAATATCTGGCTTAAATACGTAATGAAAGAATTTATATCTAATTGGCCTGGCACTGGAGCATTACTAGTGATTTAATGATATCCTAAGCATTTTTTTATTTAAAATATGCATCAAGGTAACACAGGAGAACAACAATAAATTAAATATTTATCTTTGCCTCAGGGGTGAAAACACAATTTGTGGAGTGTGACAGATGGGATAATATTACACACTCCACACTTGTCTTAAAAAATATATTTAACCTCTCCAAGGTTTAGGGGTTTTCAAGTATTTCCTTTTATTATAGAATAGCCATATTATAAAAGATTATCTGTAGTTTACATGTGTGGTTTAAAAATTATAAAGTAAACATATAGGTATTAAATTCTAGCTTAAGAAATGGAAGGATCTCAGGTGCCTGGTTGACTCAGTTGTTAAGTGTTTGCCTTCGGCTCAGGTCATGATCCTGGGGGCCTGGGATTTAAGCCCACATGGGGTTCACCGCTCTGCGGGAAGCCTGCTTCTCCCTCTCCCACTTGCCCTGCTTGTGTTCCCCCTCTGTGTTTCTCTCTGTCAGATAAATAAATAAATCCTTAAAAAAGAAAAAGAAATGGGGTGCCTGGGTGGCTCAGTTGGTTAAGCAACTGTCTTCGGCTCAGGTCATGATCCCGGAGACCGGGGATCAAGTCCCGAATCGGGCTCCCTGCTCAGCAGGAAGTCTGCTTTTTCTCCCTCCCTCACTCCCCCTACCTATGTTCCTTCTCTCGCTGTGTTTCTCTCTGTCAAATAAATAAATAAAATCTTAAAAAAAAATAAAAAGAAAAAAGAAAAAGAAATGAAACAATCTCTTCTCAACATCTTGTGTTCTCCATCCTGATGGCAGTTGCAGGCCTGAATTTTGTGCTTATCCTTTCTTTGTAGTTTTTACCACCTATATATGCCCTTTTAATACATTGTTTAATTATATTATTTAATTACTCATTTTGAACTTTACCTGAACAGAACCATCTCATCTCTATATCTGGTGACCTAGTAATTTATGTATGCTAATCTTCTATAATTTATTTTCCCTCTAATCTGTTTATGAAATATGTCCAGATAAGAGTGTGGATGTGAGATATATAAAATTTGATCTAATTATAGTTTTAATTTATATTTTCCTGTTAGTTTGTTTGTTTGTTTTACTTTTAGAAGTTTTATGCATTCAAAATAATAATGTTTAACTTCAGATTGCAAATATTATCTCCACTTAGTTTTTGACTTGTTCAATTTCCTTATGGTATGTGTAAAAAATTTAATTTTTTTAACTTTTGAATATTTTTCTTTATGTTATAGAAATACCTTAAAAAATAAAAGTGATCTTATATATTTACATGTTTTCTTTAAAAATTGTCATTCATCTTTATGTTTATAAGGCAGTGGTTCTCAAATGGGAGTCATTTTATCCTCCAGGAGATATTTTCAAATGTGTAGAGACAGTTTTGGTTTTAATAATGGGGCGAGTAATTCTACTGGCATCTATGGAGCAAAGGCCATGGATTCTAAAATGCATACCAGAGCCTCCCACAACAAACAGCAATTAGCCCAAAATGTCAATAGTGCTATTATTTCTTTTTAAAGATTTTATTTATTTATTTATAAGGGAGGGAACACAGGCAGGGAGCAGTGAGAGAGGGAGAAGCAGGCTTCCTGCTGAGCAGGAGCCCCAATGTAGGACTTGATCCCTGGTCTCCGGGATCATGACCTGAGCCAAAGGCAGATGCTTAACGACTGAGCCACCCAGGCATCCCAATAGTGCTGTTATTAAAAAATCCTGTCTTTATCTTTCCAGAAATTATTTTTTAATAGTCTATTGTAGGAATCTGACTTTGAGACTAACTGTAGAAATGGTGTAGTTTCATTTATCTTCATTCTTTTTAATGTTTTTCAGTAAAATTTCTCATTATCTCCATATGGATAAAGTCTTAACTATATAATAAAGTTATATAATAGGGAGTCAAATAACTATATACATTTTAGGATTTATTCCTGAGTACTTTATAATTTGTGGTTCTGTTTTGAATGGTCTCTTTCTAAAAATTTGAATAATTAATTGTGTGTTGACATATAGAAATGCATTTGATCTTATATTTAGCAATTACCTAGAAACTTGGTCTTATATCTAACAACATTCCTAAGCTATTGTTTTTAATACTTTTTCTTTAGATCATTTATAGCTTTTTATGTAGTTAATCATATCTATAAATGTGAGAGATTTCTTTCTTCTATTTGCAATTTTGTTTTATTTATTTATAATTTTTAAATGTTTACTTATTGTACTGAGCAGAGCATTTTGCAAAAGTTGCATAAGATTAGTAGAAAGCATAGTCATTAAGATTAGTAGAAGCATAGTCATTTTCCAATTCTTAATTTTAAAAAAAAATATTTATTTATTTATTTATTTATTTGCCAGAGAGAAACACAGCTAAGGAGGGAACACAAGTGAGAGAGGGAGAAACAGGTTTTCCACGGAGCAGGGAGCCGATGCAGGGCTCAATCCTAAAACTCTGGATTATGACCTGAGCGAAGGCAGACGCTTAATGACTGAGCCACCCAGGCACCACCCAGTTCTTAATTTTTAAGGAAATTGTTTTTATGTTTATTAAGATTTTAGTTAGGGGTGCCTGGGTGGCTCAGTTGCTCAGTTGGTTAAGCGACTGCCTTCGGCTCAGGTCATGATCCCGGAGACCCGGGATCCAATCCCACATCGGACTCCCTGCTTGGCGGGAAGCCTGCTTCTCCCTCTCTCATTCCCCCTGCTTGTGTTCCTTCTCTGGCTGTGTTTCTCTCTGTCAAATAAATAAAATCTTAAAGAAAAAAAAAGATTTTAGTTATAAGTTTTGTTTTGTAGATAGACTTTATTTCAAAAAGTTATTTTCTGTTGTTAGTTTGATTGGTGTTTTTTCTCTGATGGGTGTTTAAATCTATTAAATAACTTTATTTCACCTCTGGAATGAAATACAAAAGGGACACAAATGTACAAAGGTATTTTAATAATCAAATAAAGTGATCAATGTTAAGCACTTAGGATAATGCTTAGTAATTAATATTAGGTACAATAAACATAGCAATTGCAATGATGGTGAATAATTGCTCGAGTTCATCCCATAATTTGATTTTGTTTTATATTTAGCCTTTGATCATTTGTGCAAAATGTTTTCATGGATGATTATCTCAACCTGAGAAAACAGCATGCCTTTGTCAATTACTAACATCTTTTTTTATTTTGAAAGAAAAGACTATTAAAGATATTATTAGAGGTTGCATTTATTATTTCATTGCAAATGATAAATGATTGTTTGTCATGCTTTCCCTCAGCCATCTGTGCTCAGTACTCACTCCCTTAGTTGGCAAATGAACTCATGCTTCACAAACTATCCTAGTAGTCATATCCTCTGTGAACTTATTTGGAACTCTGCTTCACGCAAAATTGATATTCTGTTCTCTATGCTCCCAAGACTATTTGATTGATCAAATTAGATCGCAGAAATCATAGATCTTTCCTATAACAAAATTGCTAATGTTTCAAAAGATATAGGCAGATTTTAGCCATAAATGAAATAGTCCTTCCCATGAGGAGAGTAAAATATGCATACACAGCTCTCCATGAATGTTCTCTCTGTTCTGCATTAGGCATATTTTGGTTTTTGAATAACAGGTTGAGAATTTGTGTAATGCATGTGAAAATATTACTCAGATGTTTCAGTGGTTTACTATAAATTACCTAGACAGATGTTTGTTTACAGGACTAGCCACTTTCTTGAGGCTATTAGCCCCATATATTCATATTCTAGAATAATTTACAATAAGAAATCAGGGCAAACTTGGTGTGTCCTGCTCAAACTCTTTTACATATAGGAACTCTCTTTTCCATGGCTTTATCATGTTTGCAGGGCCTTTTTTTAGGGGACAGAGGTGTATTCGAGTCATTTGCTTATTTACCCAGACCATCTTTGGGCCTGTAAGATAGAGACCAATCTGCCATTAACCCTTTTCTTCTTTCCAGTTTGCAACATAAGTTAGTGGTTAGGAGAACTGTTTTTTTGTTTTTGTTTTTGTTTTTGTCAGATATTGTATAAAATATAGACCACAATGGCTTTTTGAAAGCATAAGATTAAACTCTCTGAGCTTCAGTAAATTTTTATTGTGAAATTTGAATTATTTCAGCGGTGTATTTATTTGTTTATTTATTTGAGAGAGAAGGAGAGCACAAGCAGTGGGGAAGGGAATAAGAAGAAGCAGATTCCCTGCAGAGCAGGGAACCTGATGCTGGACTTGATCCTGGGACCCCCGGATCATGGCCCCAGTGGAAGGCAGACACCCAACCGATTAAGCCACTCAGGTGCCCTTCAGCAGTGTATTTAAAAAACATTCTTGGGGGCCTGGGTGGCTTAGTGGCTCAGAATCCTGGGATCAAGGCCCGTGTCGGGCTCTTTGCTCATCCGGGAGCCTGTTTTCTTCACTCTCTCTGACTTCCTTTCTGCCTGCTTGTGATCTCTCTCTCTCTGACAAATAAATAAAAAAAATAAAATTAAAAAAAAAAATAAAACACATTCTTTTTCTGTTACAAAGTTTTAAAATATTACATGATAACAGTGTTTCTCTGTTGCATGTATATTTCCCAATGTTGTTCTGAAAAAAAGGTATATTCCTTAAATTAAAAATATATGTATGAATTGATATCTTCTATAAGCATTTATCATTAATAATCAGGTGTTTTAATGATAAGAGTTATATACATGTTTATTATGAAGACTCAATTGACAATAAGTAAATCTATTTTAATTTTTATCAGATTTACTAAACTATAGAAATTCTTGATTAAATATATACAGACATGAAATATGTACAGATATAACAGATCTAAAATTATTACATACATAATTTCCTGTTATATATATATATATATTTATTTATTTTAAAGATTTTATTTATTTGACAGAGAGAAACAGCCAGAGAGGTAACACAAGCAGAGGGAGAGAGAGAGGGAGAAGCAGGCTTCCCGCCGAGCAGGGAGCCCGATACGGGACTCGATCCCAGGTCTCCAGGATCATGACCGGATCCAAAGGCAGTTGCTCAACCAACTGAGCCACCCAAGCACCCCATTTTCCTGATATTTAGATGTTATTTTTCTTGGCTCACTGTTACATTTCTCAGGAATGTATGATACTGAAACTTTAAGGTTGGACAAAACAGGAATATGTAGTAGCTTTAAATTATCTAGCATTTATCTGGTTCATTCTCTATCCTCATATCTGCAAATAATTTTTTAAAATATTTTATTTTCTTTATTTTTCAGCAGTGGGGAGCAGTAGGCAGAGGGAGAAGCAGGCTCCCTGCTTAGCAAGGAGCCCGATGTGGGACTCCATCCCAGGTCTCTCTCTCTCTCTCTCTCTCTCTCTCTCACACACACACACACACACACATACCCATTACCTATACCTATCTCTCTCTCTCTCTCCCACACACACACACAGATACCCATTTTCTATACCTAGTTATTACCTATTACCTAGTACACATTTACATTGAATGAGTCAGAATCATTCAAACTTAACAGATATGAAACTAATTTCATCATCTCCTTTACCAAGAGTCATTCCGTCTCAATTTACTATCATGATGGGAAGCAGGACTATTGACCTAGGTACTCAAACCATAATAACCTTTGTCCCTTTTCCTGCAATCTTGTCCCAATAAATTACTAAATCCTATTTATTTTATTTCTAGTTTTTGTTGTGCTTATCAATTACTGCTTCTAATACCTTCATGTTGACCCTTCTCATTAATTGTAAGGTACATCAATGTCTCCTATATGAACATTCTGTCTCTAAATTCATCCCTTTTTCTCTATAATGTTGCTAGATGAATATTTCTAAATTACAAATCTATTTATGCTCTTACATATATATACATATTACAATGTCTCTTTGTTACTTTTATTATAAAACCTAACACTATTAGTCCTGTAAAAGTACCTTAATCAAGTAGTTCTGGCTCTTCAAGCAAATATCCAAGTTGACTTTATGTATCCTGGCTGTTAGCTTACTTAGTGAAGATCTTCAGGGTGTGTTAATTACTCATTAGGAAGCAACACAATCTTTAAGTTCATGATTACATTTAAACCACTGAACTGTAAACAATGAAAACTAAGATGAATTAATTTAAAAAAAATCAGAATTTTAATAATCTGAAAGGCAGCATAGGGTAATGATTAAAATATGATATAAATTGGTAGGGTAAATATTAAAGTTTGATATGGATCCTAAGAATTTGAAAACCAGATTTGCCTCTTACTACCCAGGTTACCTTGGGCAAGCTACTAAAACTCATATTCATAACTCTGTTTTCATCTCTATTAAAGCTGTAAGCAAAATGATTGATAGAAAGTTTGCTAAAAGTCAATTCTTAAAAATACAATTTTCTGAAAATCACATTTGTTAAAATCGAACTAAAAAAAACCAACTTGCAAAAATACAATTCATTGAATGGACAACTTAACAGCTATAACAACTATAATTTCTTCTCATTAATTTTAAATGATTGAATGCCACTCTATAGTTTTCAAATTTAAGGTATTTAGTATAATTTCTAATTTTTATTTATCAGAAATAAAACATACACTACGATTAAATCAGAATTTAAAAATATCTGGTATTACTCAGATATATTAAAAATACATATCTCTAATATGGAGCAGTTTGGATATGCCAATGAGAAGAAAGAGTTTCAGGTTAAAAAGAAACTGTTGAGTATAGGAAAAGGAAATAATGATAATAAGAATTTAATGCTTTATATGTTTCATTTTTAAATTTTGATATCATTTTTTTGGATATTTTATTTTATAATTTATTTTATTTTTTCAGTGTTCCAAGATTCATTGTTTATGCATCATACCAGTGCTTCATGCAATACGTGCCCTCCTTAATATCCACCTCCAGGCTCACCCATCCTCCCACCTCCCTCCCTTCCAAAACCCTCAATTTGTTTCTCAGAGTCCAAAGTCTCTCATGCTTCATCTCCCTCCCCAATTTACCCCACTTCCCATTTCCTTTCCTTCTCCTACTGTCCTCCATGTTACTCCTTATGCTCCACAAGTAAGTGAAACCATATGATACTTGACATTCTGTTTGGCTTATTTCACTCAGCATAATCTCCTCCAATCCAGTCCATGTTTCTACAGAAGTTGGGGATTCATCCTTTCTGATGGAGGTATATAATATTCCATTGTATATATGGACCATATCTTCTTTATTCATTCATCTGTTAAAGGGCACCTTGGCTCTTTCCCACACTTTGGCGATTGTGACCATTGCTGCTATGAACAGTGATATAATTTAATTTATAAAGAGACAATTAAAATAATTTAAAAATTTATTAAAACCCTAAAAATGACAAAGATGAAAGACTAAATGATATAGAGGATTAAAAATCATGAATGATGAAGAATTTCTATAGGAAATAATTTTTTTTAAAGTGATGAAATCTTTAAGTAATACCATTAAATTAAAATTTAAGTATTCAAAAATACATTAATTGTAATCATATTTCATATTCTTGCTAATGTCGTAATGTCTCCTGTTAATTCTGTTGAAACCATTTTTAGTAAACTGATAAATGTTTTAATTTGGCAAATTTAGAAAATTGAGACTATACAAATTGATCATTAGTTAATTAGATCTTCAGCAAATCAGTCACTTGGTGAAATAGATATTGGAAGCTTTTACATTAGCAATGTGTGACAACTTAAAACCATAAAGATAGTTTCTAATTCATGGTACTATTCTAAGGATTAAAATGTGATTATGCATGTAAAATTTTAGCACATAGTAAGTAGCTAGCTATTGTGACCATCAATATATATTTATTATACTTGATTACCTGTTCTTATTGTTACTGTTCTTGGTGTTAGCACAACATGATTTTTATAATCTTGCCTCTGCCTAACTTTTCAACTTATTTGTTACCATTTATTCAATTCTCCAAGTTGCAGAGAAGAAAGTTACACCAGAAAAAATCTTGACAGAAATGGAGCAGCTGTAATGGACATCAGCACCCAAAAAGGTATTTTACTTTACCCAAGCACCGTAGGAATGTTATATTAGGATCTGCTCAGATGTTTAATAAAAACTTCTTTTCGTTACACCTCAAGGAAAAAGGATAGGATTTTTTTGCATAAGAACCCAAGGGACTTACTATGAAAGAAATGATAAAAACTAGACAGATACCCAATGCCTCAAGTTGGAAAGTGAAGGGCAACTTGTGTGAGACTCCCTGGAAGAAAGGGGAAACATGAAATCAATGTTAAGAACTCAACAATATGGAAGAAAGGTCTGAACTAGTGTACTGAACTGAACACACAGACACAAAGATTGATTTGAAATCGTTGATCTGGGTACATATTATGTTAATATTGGAAGTCTATGCAAGACTGACAGAGTGAATGATTGACAAGTAATGGCAAAGTATGTTGAGAAAGCAAACTGACATCCTGCCCTAATATCATTTGATCTATTTTCATTATATTCCATAACCAGAGAGTAATAAAAAAAGGTATATTCATTTTACCCTGAGATAGCTAAATCACGATAACCAAACAGATGTAATCTTGAGTCATTTTCTGTATGTTCACCGAGGAGAAACAACTTTATCTTTAATTTTTCTTAAACTGTGACAACCATTGCCAGATCTAATTTTATAAAATGACTATCCTATATGAACAGGCTACCTATAACCTTGGTAAATGCATTCATTTAAAGTACTTATCACATTTTTTAAAATTTGGTGATAAAAAGAATCTTCTAAAGTCTATGCTTCTTGTGCCAAAAAACGTTTGAAAGTAAAAATTTTTCGGGGTGCCTGGGTGGCTCAGTCGTTAACCATTTGCCTTTGGCTCAGGTCATGATCCTGGAGTCCTGGGATGGAGTCCCAGGATCAAGCCCAGAATTGGGCTCCCTGCTGGGCAGGAAGCCTGCTTCTCCCTCTCTCATCCCTGTGCTTGTGTTCCCTCTCTAGCTGTGTTTCTCTTTTTCAAATAAATAAAAACAATCTTTAAAAAAAGTAAAATTTTTCCCTGTTTTTGTTCTAGTCTTTATATCTCAAATAACATTTCCGCTGGAAATGCTCCAGTAGATCCAGTCACCAGCACTGATGATATTGCACCATTAATGAAGGCAATACCAATGTCTTCCCTTACCCAGGGCCATATTCTTTAGCTTGCAGAGTGGATTTCATACTAGAGACCTTCCTCTCTTCTGATTGAGTTTCAGGTTCTGAGTCAGGTGATTTGCCTATCACAGATTATTTCTGAATTATCTTTAGTTCTTTCCCAAGACCAATTTCTCATTCCAAATCTGCTTTGGCTTTTATTTGGTCACTGCTTTCACTCCCTAGTTTTGGTTTGGGTGGTTTTGCTTATATGGTCCAAGAATTTTTACCTTTTTATATTTGAGGGTTCTTAACATGTTTTCATTTTTCTCTTTACCTTGAGAATCCTGAGTTTTCCTGCCTATTGAGCCATCTGCTTCTGTTTTACCATGTCATAAGATTGTGGTTCAGTAAAGTTGAAAGTAAAGTTTCTGTCACAACCTATGCTGTTGCCTAGTTGTCTCCGTCAATTGCTGATAAAATCTGGCTATTTTTTTTTCTATGTGCCACCATAAGCTCAAATAAGTCAGAACCACAAAAAAAATTATGTTCAGTAGAATAAAGAGCCAACAGTAGACCAGGAAGCATCAGGATATGCCTCTGAAATTGCCTGTGTCGCTCTGACCTTCTGTTCTGGAACTGATGCAACGAATCAGTCAATTTTACTAAGATACAACAATTTGTGTCCTATATTTACTTGACCTAAAGCTAAAATTGCAACACTGGGGTAAGCTTGAATGGGAAAAAGAAATAAAAGTGTTATTCCTCTCAAAAAAGAATTGTAATATGTCTTTTTCTTATAATGATTAGCTTATATTTATAGGTCTTTCTATGTCTGTAGCCTCCTTATTCCTTCTCTCTCTTTTCCTCTTTTCTTTTTTGGAAAACTTGTATTTTTTAATTCGCCAAAATCTTTTAATAAATTTTTCTCTCTCAAGCATGCCTAATTCAAAGACATATCTATTTTTAATAGGGAGAAATAGATGCATTTTTTGTCTTTTAAATAACAGCTTAGACAATGGAAAGCTCTAATTTCCTATGTAAGAGCTTTGCCAGGTTAAAATAACAATTGTATGGATCAACCTGAATGTGTTTTAGATTGAGAATATAAATGACACAGCATTGATTGCTTCTGGTCTGCAGAGAGTTTTAATCACTTCTTGAGGCATCTGAAGGGCTCGGAGTACATAACATTTCCTCCCTCTTATCTCAAAAGAAAATAGAAAATCTCTATAGAAATACATAAATAAGCCAAGTCAATATGTGAGAAAATGCTTTACGTGCTGAAAACAAGATGTTAATAAACCTTAAATTTTGAACTGTTAGCTTGATCTAGAATCTAACTGAACAATTACTGAAGAAAATAACATGTAATAAAATATGCAAAAAATTCAAATATAAACTCCTTCAGATCTCTACAGCTTGCTCCTGATTCTAAGGCTCTTCCACTGTGTGAATATAAAATATTTTCTGAACAGATTACTATAACTATGCCTGTTGTTTTTCTTATCTATTGCTGTTTTTAAAACTACTCCATAATTTTGTGACTAAAAACATCAGTTTATTAGCTCTGTTAGATCTGTGTATCCAGTACATGTGGTTGGTGGTTCTCATTTGAGACATCTTGGGTAATCGTAGCAAGATAGTATCTGAGTCTGTGAACAACTGAAGACTCAGCTGGATCACACATGTCTGGCCACTGATGCCAACCTATTATCTGGAAATTCAGGCTGAAGTCACTGGCAAGAGCAATTATACTTGGCCTATTCATGTGGCTTGGGTTCTTGATGGTTTGGCAGTTGAGTTCAAAGAAGGAACACCCTGAGAGGCCTACTGCATGTTGGAAGGCTTCTTATGATGCAAATTGGAAGCCAGACCTCTCTCACCACATTCTGCTGGTCAAAACAATTCACAGGCCTATCCCAGATTCAAGGTGGTGGAGTAGATGCCACCTCCCAGTGTGGGAAGGGCTCTTGCAAATTAATTGTGGTCAAAGTTAGTCAGCTACAACTGGCCAAAAATTATTTACATTTCTCACACATGGAACAGACACTTATGGCTCAAGGGCCTTATACACTTCATGTATTGGGTATCAAGGTCAAGCTGGAGGTCCATGAGCTCATTATCTTAAGTAAGTCCAGCTGTGGAGCCATGGCGCCTTCACATACATGTTCTTGAGCCAGATTATTATTCACTGTGAGTCTTTTTTTTTTTTTTTTTAAATAAGAAATGGTCTGCTTTTGCAAGGAGGTTGAGAGCCTAAAAGTCTTTTCATCTTGAACTGTCTCTGACCTTTACAGTCTAAGTTGACAGTCTTACTACTGATACAAAACTCTTAACATGGTTTTAAGTTTCCCAGGGATCTTTTTCCGATTCACTCTCCCGAGATAAAGCTACTGCCATAAATCCTTTTGAAACAGATCCTTCTCTTTCTTGAAAGCGAAAGTTCTGTGGGACAGTATCTTAAGTATATTAGAAGAACTTTTGTTTACCCTGAAAGTCAAGAAGACACACACTTAAAACCCTCGCAACCCTTTTATCTGGCGGAGTTCGGGGCCACACCATTAAGATTCTCAGAATTCTTTTTCAATTGGTGTAAAAGTCTCTGCCTTAAAATTTTCAGAGGTCCTGTTACGGCTACACCTGGGAGCAGGGATTTATCCTAAGCCACATTTTACTGATACCGTTTGGATTTTATTTTGTCCTTTAAAATTAATTTCTCACATTGTGTCAAACCTTAAGACTGATCCATTACTTGCCTTACGGGGCAGGGAGCCCGCCTGGAGTGAGCCAGGGGCCGGGCTTTGAGACCGGGGCGTGGCCACGGGCTTTGTCGCAGCTTCCTCTGGCGGGACCCCACCCACTGCCTCCAGCTGCCTTGGGCGCCAACATCCAGAGCGGGGGCGCGGGGCGTCGCGGGCTCTTCCTGCCTCTGCTGAGTCCAGGCTGAGGGCGAAGGAGGTGGAGAAGACCTTTGAGGGGATGCCCTTCAGGCTGAAAGAGCCTTGAAGCGTGACCAACGTGAATAGGAGTATACTCAGCAGATATTGGAGGCCTAAGTGGGCCTTCCTCCTGGTGGCTGGGCACCATCCCTCCTTTCTGGAAATTTGTGCTTCAGACCCGACGGGACCATGAGACTTTTCCGCACGACCTGCGGAGGTGGTTGGGTCCCACGGGCTCCACCCCTTCACCAACAGCCTAGTCCTGCAGAACCCTGACACACGTGCTGCCCACATCTCCCTGGACGGAGGACTGCCTGCCCGTGGACGCCAGGGAGGAGACGCTCCAAAGCCCCAGCCGCAGCTGGCACTGACGAGCTTCCAGGGCATTCCATCCGGACCTCGGAAAGTAAAGCACCTAGGAGCACCTAGGGTTCTTAGTGTTTTTACTGCTGATTTGTTTTCTGCATTGCTTCACTGGAGAGCACACGGTTTGGAGAAGCTCTTGGAACCCACTTGTGGGCGGCGCCTGAGATGAGCTGGAGAAGGCATTTTCTCCCAGCGTTCGGGCTTCCTGGCCTTGGAGGTGGTGAGGGAGTCAGGTGTGAGGTGCCATGGCTGATGGACGGTGGGGACCAAGATTTCTCTTTCCTTTGGAGAGGCTTTGCCGGGGACTCCTGAGGAACTCACGTGGTGCCACCAAGCTGCATGGCTCTAGGTCCATTAGTGTTGGTTGGTTTGTCTGTGAAGCCCGGTGCCTAGTGGCTCCGTGAATCATCTCAATAAAGGTGTCAAGAAAAACAAAAACAAAACAAACCAAAAAATCCAAACCCAGACAAACACAACACACTTAACAAGAGGTGGCACAAGGAAAGGATGTCCTAACAGCAAACATTTCAGGAAGTTCAGATTGAAACTGAACAACATTTTGTGACATCTCAGACTTCCATGCAGCGACGCAGCCATTGAAGTCTTCGGGCCAGACTCAAGGTAAAAGAAAATTGAGATACAAAGAATTCGTGGCTACTTTAATTTATCCTTTTCCAAAGAATAATAATTAGATTACTAATGATTGGAAATTTCTTACATGTAAAAAAATCTGTTTTGATTAACTTATGGAAAATAAGGTGCACAGATAACTTTAAGAGAATTCAAGAATTTTGATGAAAGAAAAAACTTCTCTTTTTTAAATATTTTGGACCTTTATGAAAACTTCACACTTGCTGAGGCGGTGACTCAACAAAAGACAGTTTTGTTGTGATCTATCTCAATGACCCTTGGTTGTTAAATCCTAAGATAAAGAGTACAGGAATGTGAAGTAAACTTAGGCTAATAAATGGCAGGTGAAAATGCAAACGATTCTTTATCCACTGCAATAATTACAGTTATTTAAGTGAGATATGTGTGTGTGTCCTAATATATGTGAATCCTTGAAAAACTTAAATGAGTTTAATTTTTTTAAAAATCAGATGTGTTGCGATTGGGTAAACTTGTGAAAAATGTTGCAAGCATAATAGTGTGATCTACAAAGATATGCTTATTTTCTTATGGAAAAATTATTAATATTTTTAAAATTGCTCAAGTTTGTTTTTGGTCAGGTTTTGTTGTTGGTAGTGTATTTTCCACAAATGGTTTAAAGGCATGAAAGTGTAAAAAGCATGTATGTAGTTAAATGATAGTAATTGATGTCTTCTAAAACAGTATGTCTTATGGGCTATAGGCATTGTTGAACATTATCTAAACTTAGTTTTTCTACTTAAAATAGCTAAACAAAATATTACGGAAGAATTCATAATATCAGTAGTAATTTGTATTTTTGTGTGTGATAAGAACCAGATTAAATTAGATTAAATGCCTAGAAAGGTACATAGAAAATATAGGTGGCTTTGGGTTTGACAATGAATTTGTAAATAAAACCCTTGAAGCATGAATCAGAAATGTAAAAATGGTAAAATATGATTAAATAGACTTTATTCAAGAATGTTAAATTATGTGCTCTGCTAAAGATGCTATTAAGGGAATCAAAAGACAAATCAGGCCGAAAGAAAGTATTTATAAACCACATACCTAATAAAGGACTTGTAGCCAAAATAGAAAGAGAACTCTTAAAACTGAACAGTTAAAGAAATTAAAAAAAATTGAGAATGGAAAGATACCTGAACAGACATTCCACTAGAGAAGATATACAGATGGCAGACACAC
Organism: Spilogale gracilis; assembly: GCA_004023965.1. Lineage (NCBI taxonomy): Eukaryota > Metazoa > Chordata > Mammalia > Carnivora > Mephitidae > Spilogale > Spilogale gracilis. The sequence goes on along the minus strand of PITA01017377.1, from coordinate 2,679 downwards.
TGTGACAAGATGTTCAACACTATTTGTCCCTCAGGAATTGCGAATTAAAACAATGAGGTATTACTTATTACAAACTTTTTATAATGCCTAAGATCCTTCCCTTAAGCCTCTCCCAAATGACAGTATGAAATGCTGGCAAGAGGAATTGACAGGACAAAGAAAACTTAACTTTAGGAGCTTCAATTAGTAATGAATTTTAAACAGATTTTGAGATGGAGTGCTAAATTATTAAAAATTAACAAGAATTGTTTATAAAGCTTTCTCAAATGAAATTCCTATTTCTCTTAACTAGGATGTCTCTTTACCTTCTGATTCCAGAGGTTATATTTCACATAGGAGATTTATTTTCTGCTTTCAGAGAAACAGAAGAGGTTCTGAGTGTCCACCTTGTACAGGCTGTCTCTTAAGTAACTTTTATTTTAATAATATGCCAAAGTGGCATATTTTGGGGCAGCCTGCCCTTGGCCCTCCAGTGGTGTCCTGCCAAGAGACTAAGGAAATTTGAATAAATTACAGACTTTAGTTAATAATAATATATCAGTGTTGTTTCATTGATTATAGCACAGATACCATACCAATATAAGATGCTAAATAATTGGGGATCTGGGGTGTGGAGGGTTTGAGTATCCTTTGTAGTGTCTTAATTTCTCTCTAAATCTAAAACTTGTGAACATAGTAATTTGCTGACGTGCTAGGGAATGACAGTTCTCTGTTATCTACAGTTTTTTTGTTTTTCTGTTTATGGGAACAAAAATGATTACGCTGGTTAACTATAGTGGATATAATCATTTACAAATATGAGAAGATACACAGTTTGTTGTAGAAACTTGTAGGAATTTGTAAGTAATGAGTTTATAAAAAAATTAAAGTGTATTAAATGTTGACAAACCTAGGTAGTGGGTCAAATTTTATAGATTAATTCATAGTATGGAAAATAGCTTGTGACTCCTTTAATGCAACATGTTGCATAGATTGTAAAAAAATCTTTTTTTCTTTCTTTTAAACTGACATATTTTTGATTATATATCCTGTTTATTACATTTAAATGCAAAAAAATGATATTCCATGATCAGATAGATGAGGTTCCTTATGTCACCAAAATGCTCTCACTTGAAAGCCTGTTTTTAATCTCTCTCTCTTTTTTGATTCTTTTCAGTCATTAATAAAAGTTCTCATAAAATGTCAAATTCCTAATACCTAGTTATTACTAGTTTGGTTTACTTTAAATATTATCAGCCTAAACCCAAACTGAAACAATTTCTTCTTTTCAGATGTGTAAGACTATGACTTTGTCTTATATCTAATACGTCTTTTAGACTTAAATTCAAATTTAAGAAGTCAGTTTCAGGAAAATGAAACTTAGATTTCTTCCCCATACTTCCTCTGAGATTTTTCTGGTAGCTAATTGACTGTCACCAACATTTTTTCCCTCTCACATATAAAAGAAAAAGAGATGCAAAAAATGTATGTGTACCTGGCATTTTCTCTATTTTTAATTAGCTTACAATATACAAAGATCTGTAGTAGTTATAAAGCCTTCACTCTGGAAAGTATTGACAAATCAAAAGGAGAAACTCAAGCAGGGTTCCTAGGTTAAGTAGATACCAGTGGTATGTTAAAAATATTTCAGCATTTGTGTCTTTCCCAGGAGGGATAAAAGCACATCATGTTCATGTAGAATGACTGTCAATAACTGTCATGAAATTGATTTATAAATTTACTTTGTAATCTCTTGTCCATTCCGAACAAGCACAATAGACATGTTATGAGATGAATTAGAAGTCTCTGGAGATTTGTCAAAATCTCACTGTTAATACTTTCTTACTCTCAGGGTTTTCATTGACTTAATCTTTAAAAATTGATCGTTATCTCAATAGAGGATTCCAGCCTTCTTTCTGAAATTTCAGTATATTATTATAAATTAACCAGAATCTTTCTATTTCATTATTGACAGATGGTTTCCTCTCTTTCCTTTGTACTTGTCTATAGGCCCCTGAATAAGTGTCCTGGAAGAAGTTTCAAAAGAATAATAGTCTCAATAAAGAGTGCTTGCTACTCAGTATTTTTTACCTAATATTTCAGGGAGTAGACACATTGGCTGGTTTTTAAGTTTGAGCTGACATTGTCCCTGTAAAGAAATCCTTTTAATTATGTGGAACTGGGTCAGGATTTCCAGGACTCTTTTATTTAGTAGCTGATGACTTCTAAATGTAGACTCTTAACTGCACCATGATAATCAGAACAAGAACAATTAGTTTTCTAGGACTGAATAAAATAGACTTCTTGTGGTCAAAGTTCTGTTTTTTAATGGATGTAAGTGAAATAACCCTTTCTTTTCTTCTTTAGCTAGAATTAAAAATCAATTTCAACAGACTATATTTGTATAAACTATAATGAAACACTGTCTAAATAGTTTCTTGTTCAGATTGACCCTGTACAGATTCAAGAAGTACAGCATATAAAATTTTTAAGTATGAGCTAATGAATCAATAGGAAAACTTAAGAGTAATGAATCTTAAGATCATGGAAGTAAAGGTAACTAGATAAATAGAATTGTCTTACCTACAAAATTACTCAGAACTATAGTTAAGTATGAACGAAGTACTCTTATGTGAGGGATACTTACTATTATTCATAAACATGTGGCTATTTAGAAAGTTTATTAAGAATCTATGTTTC